>JAXGFW010000032.1:0-254700 GCA_034376525.1 Nicotiana benthamiana | reverse complement strand
GCCATGGAACGCGTCAGGACGTGGCAGGGCATGGCTATGGCACGAGTCAGGACATCGCAGGACATGGCCATGGCACGCATCAGGAGGTGGCAGGGCGTGGTCATGGCATGAGTCAGGACGTCGCAGGACATCGCAGGATATGGCCATGGTACGTGTCAGGACGCGTCAGAACGTGGCCATGGTACGTGTCAAGATGCGTTAGGACATGGCCATGGCACGTGTCAGGACATGGCCATGGCATGTCTCAGGAGGCAACAGAACATGGCAGGGCGTGGCCATGGTACGTGTCAAGATGCGTTAGGACATGGCCATGACACGTGTCAGGACATGGCCATGGCACGTGTCAGGACGCGTCAGGACATGGCAGGGCGTGGCCATGGCACGAGTCAGGACGTCGCAGGGCGTGGCAATGGCACGAGTTGGGACGTCGCAGGACGTGTCAGGACATGGCCATGACATGTGTCATGACGCGTCAGGACATGGCAGGGCGTGGCCATGGCACGAGTCGAGACGTCGCAAGACATGGCAGGGCGTGGCCATGGCACGAGTTGGGACCTCGCAGGACGTGTCAGGACATGGTCAAGGCACGTGTCAGGATGCGTCAAGACATGGCAGGGCGAGGCCATAGCACGAGTCAAGATGTCGGAGGAAATGGCATGATATGACCATGGTACGTGTCAGGACGCGTGAGGACATGGCAGGGCGTGGCCATGCCACGAGTCAAGACGTCGTAGGACATGGCAGGATACGGCCATGATACGTGTCAGGACGCGTCAGGACATGGCCATGGCACGCGTCAGGGCGTGGCAGGGTGTGGCCATGCCACGAGTCAGGACGTTGCAGGACATGGCCATCGCACGCGTCAGGACGTGGCAGGGCGTGGTCATGGCGCAAGTTGGGACGTTGCAGGACATGGCAGGATATGGCCATGGTACGTGTCAGGGCGCGTCAGGACGTGGCCGGGCGTGGCCATGGCATGAGTCAGGACGTCGCAGGACATGGCAGGGTGTGGCCATGGCACGAGTCGAGAGCTCGCAGGACGTGTCACGACATGGCCATGGCACGTGTCAGCACGCGTTTGGACATGGCAGGGCGTGTCCATGGAACGAGTCAAGACGTCGCAAGGCATGGCAGGATATGGCGATGGTACATGTTTGGACGCGTCAGGACATGGCCATGGCACGCGTCAGGACGTGGCCATGGCACGAGTAAGGACGTCGCAGGACATGGCCACGGCACGCGTCAGGACGTGGCAGGGCGTGGTCATGGAACAAGTTAGGACGTCGCAGGATTTGGCAGGACATGGCCATGGCACGTGTCAGGACGCGTCTCTAGAGGGCAGGGCGTGGCCATGTCACGAGTCGGGACGTCGCAGGACATGGCAAGATATGGCCATTGTACGTGTCTGGACGCGTCAGGACATGGCAGGGCGTGGCCATGCCACGCGTCTAGATGTCGCAGGACATGGCCATGGCACGTGTCAGGACGCATAAGGACATGCCCATAGCACGTGTCCGGACGCGTCAGGACATGGAAGGGCGTGGCCATTGCACGAGTCGGGACGTCGCAAGACATGGCAAGGCGTGGCCATGGCACGTGTAGGAACGCATCAGGACATGGCAATGGCACTTGTCAAGACGCGTCAGGACATGGCAGGGCTTGGCCATCGCACGAGTCGGCACGTCACAGAACTTGTCAGGACATGGCCAGGGCACGTGTCAGGACGCGTCAAGACATGGCAGGGCGTGGCCATGGCACGAGTCGGGACGTCGCAAGACATGGCAGGGCGTGGCCATTGCACGAGTCGGGACCTCGAAGGACGTATCAGGACATGGCCATGGCACGTGTCAGGACGCGTCAGGACATGGAAGGGCGTGGCCATTGCACGAGTCGGGACGTCGCAAGACATGGCAAGGCGTGGCCATGGAACGTGTAGGGACGTATCAGGACATGGCAATGGCACTTGTCAAGACGCGTCAAGACATGGCAGGGCGTGGCCATCGCACGAGTCGGCACGTCGCAGAACTTGTCAGGACATGGCCATGGCACGTGTCAGGACGCATCAAGACATGGCAGGGCGTGGCCATGGCACGAGTTGGGACGTCGCAAGACATGGCAGGGTGTGGCCATTGCACGAGTTGGGACCTCGAAGGACGTATCAGGACATGGACAGGCGTGGCCATAGCACGAGTCAAGATGTCGCAGGGCATGGCAGGGCGAGGCCATTGCACGAGTCGGGACGTCGCAGGATGCGTCAGGACATGGCCATGGCACGTGTCAGGACGCATCAGGATATGGCCATGGCACGTCTCAGGACGCATCAGAACAATGCAGGGCGTGGCCATGGTACGTGTCAAGATGCGTTAGGACATGGCCATGGCACGTGTCAGGAGATGGCCATGGCACGTGTCAGGACGCATCAAAACATGGCAGGGCGTGGCCATGGCACGAGTCAGGACGTCGCAGGGCATGGCAATGACACAAGTTGGGACGTTGCAGGACATGTCAGGACATGGCCATGGCACGTGTTAGGACGCGTCAGGACATGGCAGGGCGTGGCCATGGCACGAGTCGAGACGTCGCAAGACATGGCAGGGGGTGGCCATTGCACGAGTCGGGACCTCGAAGGACGTATCAGGACATGGCCATGGCACGTGTCAGGACGCGTCAGGACATGGAAGGGCGTGGCCATTGCACGAGTCAGGACGTCGCAAGACATGGCAAGGCGTGGCCATGGCACGTGTAGGGACGCATCAGGACATGGCAATGGCACTTGTCAAGACGCGTCAAGACATGGCATGGCGTGGCCATCGCACGAGTCGGCACGTCGCAGAACTTGTCAGGACATGGCCATGGCACGTGTCAGGACGCATCAAGACATGGCAGGGCGTGGCCATGGCACGAGTCGGGACGTCGCAAGACATGGCAGGGCGTGGCCATTGCACGAGTTGGGACCTCGAAGGACGTATCAGGACATGGACAGGCGTGGCCATAGCACGAGTCAAGATGTCGCAGGACATGGCAGGGCGAGGCCATTGCACGAGTCGGGACGTCGCAGGATGCGTCAGGACATGGCCATGGCACGTGTCACGACGCATCAGGATATGGCCATGGCACGTCTCAGGACGCATCAGAACATGGCAGGGCGTGGCCATGGTACGTGTCAAGATGCGTTAGGACATGGCCATGGCACGTGTCAGGACAAGGCCATGGCACGTGTCAGGACGCATCAGAACATGGCAGGGCGTGGCCATGGCACGAGTCAGGACGTCGCAGGGCATGGCAATGGCACAAGTTGGGACGTCGCAGGACATGTCAGGACATGGCCATGGCACGTGTTAGGACGCGTCAGGACATGGCAGGGCGTGGCCATGGCACGAGTCGAGACGTCGCAGAACATGGCAGGGCGTGGCCATGGTACGAGTCGGGTCCTCGCAGGACGTGTCAGGACATGGCCATGGCACGTGTCAGAACGCGGCAAGACATGGGAGGGCGTGGCCAAGGCACGAGTCGGGACGTCGCAGGATGCGTCAAAACATGGCCATGGCACGTGTCAGGACGCATCAGGATATGGCAGGGTGTGGCCATGGCACGAGTCGAGAGCTCGCAGGACATGTCACGACATGGCCATGGCACGTGTCAGCACGCGTCAGGACATGGCAGGGCGTGGCCATGGCACGAGTCAAGACATCGCAAGGCATGGCAGGATATGGCGATGGTACGTGTCTGGGCGTGTCAGGACATGGCCATGGCACGCGTCAGGACGTGGCCATGGCACGAGTCAAGACGTCGCAGGACATGGCCACGACACGCATCAGGACGTGGCAGGGCGTGGTCATGGCACAAGTTAGGACGTCGCAGGATATGGCAGGACATGGCCATGGCACGTGTCAGGACGCGTCTGGAGAGGGCAGGGCGTGGCCATGGCACGAGTCGGGACGTCACAGGACATGGCAAGATATGGCCGTTGTACGTGTCTGGACGCGTCAGGACATGGCAGGGTGTGGCCATGCCACGCGTCAAGACGTTGCAGGACATGGCCATGGCATGTGTCAGGACGCATATGGACATGGCCATAGCACAGGTACGGACGCGTCAGGACATGGAAGGGCGTGGCCAGGGCACGAGTCGGGACGTCGCAGGACATGGACGGGCGTGGCCATGGCACGTGTCAGGACGTATTAGGACATGGCCTTGGCACTTGTCAAGACGCGTCAGGACATGGCAGGGCGTGGCCATGGCACGGGTCGGGTCGTCGCTGGACATGGCAGGGCGTGGCCATGGCACGAGTCGGGACGTCGCAGGATGCGTTAGGACAGGGCCATGGAACGTGTCAGGACGCATCAGGATATAGCCATGGCTCGTGTTAGGAGGCATCAGGACATGGCTATAGCACGTGTCCGGACGCGTTAGGACATGGAAGGGCTTGGCAATGGCACGAGTCGGGACGTCCCAGGACATGGAAGGGAGTGGCAATGGCACGTGTCAGGACGCATCAGGACATGGCCATGGAACTTGTCAAGACGCGTCAGGACATGGCAGGGCGTGGGCATGGCGCGAGTAGGGACGTCGGAGGACGTTTCAGGACATGGCCACGGCACGTGTCTGGACGCATCAGGACATGGCAGGGCGTGGCCATGGCACGAGTCGGGACGTCACAGGACGTGGCTGGGCATGGCCATGGCACGAGTCGGGACGTTGCAGGACGTGTCAGGACATGGCCATGGCACGTGTCAGGACGCGTCAGGACATGGCAGGGCGTGGCCATGGCATGAGTCAGGACATGGCAGGGCGTGGCCATGGCACAAGTCAGGACTTGGCCATGGTATGTGTCAAGATGCGTTAGGACATGGCCATAGCACGTGTCAGGACATGGCCATGGCACGTGTCAAGACGCGTCAGGACATGGCCATGGAACACGTCAGGACGTGGCAGGGCATGGCTATGGCACGAGTCAGGACGTCGCAGGACATAGCCATGGCACGCGTCAGGAGGTGGCAGGGCGTGGTCATGGCACGAGTCAGGACATCGCAGGATATAGCCATGGTACGTGTCAGGACGTGGCCATGGTACGTGTCAAGATGCGTTAGGACATGGCCATGGCACGTGTCAGGACATGGCCATGGCACGTGTCAGGAGGCATCAGAACATGGCAGGGCGTGGCCATGGTACGTGTCAAGATGCGTTAGGACATGGCCATGACACGTGTGAGGACATGGCCATGACACGTGTCAGGACGCGTCAGGACATGGCAGGGCGTGGCCATGGCACGAGTCGAGACGTCGCAAGACATGGCAGGGCGTGGCGATGGCATGAGTCGGGACCTCGCAGGACGTGTCAGGACATGGTCATGGCACGTGTCAGGATGAGTCAGGACATGGCAGGGTGAGGCCATAGCACGAGTCAAGATGTCGCAGGAAATGGCATGATATGACCATGGTACGTGTCAGGATGTGTCAGGACATGGCAGGGCGTGGCCATGCCACGAGTCAAGACGTCGTAGGACATGGCAGGATACGGCCATGATACGTGTCAGGACGCGTCAGGACATGGCCATGGCACGCATCAGGGCGTGGCAGGGTGTGGCCATGTCACGAGTCAGGACGTCGCAGAACATGGCCATCGCACGCGTCAGGACGTGGCAGGGCGTGGTCATGGCACAAGTTGGGACGTTGCAGGACATGGCAGGATATGGCCATGGTACGTGTCAGGGCGCGTCAGGACGTGGCCGGGCGTGGCCATGGCATGATTCGGGACGTCGCAGGACATGGCAGGGTGTGGCCATGGCACGAGTCGAGAGCTCGCAAGACGTGTCACGACATGGCCATGGCTCGTGTCAGCACGCGTCAGGACATGGCAGGGCGTGGCCATGGCACGAGTCAAGACGTCGTATTGCATGGCAGGATATGGCGATGGTACGTGTCTGGACGCGTCAGGATATGGCCATGGCACGCGTCAGGACGTGGCCATGGCACGAGTCAGGACATCGCAGGACATGGCCACGGCACGCGTCAGGACGTGGCAGGGCGTGGTCATGGCACAAGTTAGGACGTCGCAGGATATGGCAGGACATGGCCATGGCACGTGTTAGGACACGTCTGGAGAGGGCAGGGCGTGGCCATGGCACGAGTCGGGACGTCGCAGGACATGGCAAGATATGGCCATTGTACGTGTCTGGACGCGTCAGGACATGGCAGGGCGTGGCCATGCCACGCGTCAAGACGTAGCAGGACATGGCCATGGCACGTGTCAGGACGCATAAGGACATGCCCATAGCACGTGTCCGGACGCGTCAGGACATGGAAGGGCGTGGCCATTGCACGAGTCAGGACATCGCAAGACATGGCAAGGCGTGGCCATGGCACGTTTAGGGACGCATCAGGACATGGCAATGGCACTTGTCAAGACGCGATAGGACATGGCAGGGCGTGGCAATCGCACGAGTCGGCACGTCGCAGAACTTGTCAGGACATGGCCATGGCACGCGTCAGGACGCGTCAAGACATGGCAGGGCGTGGCCATGGCACGAGTCGGGACGTTGCAAGACATGGCAGGGTGTGGCCATTGCACGAGTCGGGACCTCGAAGGACGTATCAGGACATGGCCATGGCACGTGTCAGGACGCGTCAGGACATGGACAGGCGTGGCCATAGCACGAGTCAAGTTGTCGCAGGACATGGCAGGATATGGCCATGGTACGTGTCAGGACGCGTCAGGACATGGCAGGGCATGGCCATGCCACGAGTCAAGACGTCGCAGGACATGGCAGGATATGGCCATGGTACGTGTCAGGACGCGTCAGGACATGGCCATGGCACGCGTCAAGACGTGGCAGGGTGTGGCCATGGCACGAGTCAGGATGTCGCATGACGTGGCAGGGCGTGGTCATGGCACAAAATAGGACGTTGCAGGACATGGCAGGATATGGCCATGGTACGTGTCAGGACGCGTCAGGACGTGGAAGGGCGTGGCCATGGCACGAGTCGGGACATCGCAAGATATGGCATGGCGTGGCCATGGCACGAGTCAGGACCTCGTAGGACGTGTCAGGATATGGCCATGGCACGTGTAAGGACGCGTCAGGACATGGCAGAGCGTGGCCATGGCACGAGTCAAGACGGCGCAGGACATGGCATGATATGGCCATGGTACGTGTCTAGACGTGTCAGGACAGGGCCATGGCACGCTTCAGGACGTGGCAGGGTGTGGTCATGGCACGAGTCAGGACGTCGCAGGACATGCCATGGCACGCGTCATGACGTGGCAGGGTGTGGGCATGGCACAAGTTTTGAAGTCGCATGACAAGGACATGGAACGTGTCAGGACGCGGCAGGACATGGCAGGGCAGGGCCATGGCACGAGTCGGGACGTCTCAGGACATGGCAGGGCATGGCCGTGGCACGAGTCGGGACGTCGCTCGATGCGTCAAGACATGGCCATGGCACGTGTTAGGACGCATCAGGATATGGCCATGGCACGTGTTAGGACGCATGAGGACATGGCCATAGCACGTGTCCGAACGTGATAGGACATAGAAGGGCGTGGCCATGGCAC
Organism: Nicotiana benthamiana; assembly: GCA_034376525.1. Taxonomy (NCBI): domain Eukaryota; kingdom Viridiplantae; phylum Streptophyta; class Magnoliopsida; order Solanales; family Solanaceae; genus Nicotiana; species Nicotiana benthamiana. The sequence goes on along the minus strand of JAXGFW010000032.1, from coordinate 247,146 downwards.
GAGTCGGGACGTCGCAGGACATGGCAGGGCGTGGCAATGGCACGTGGCAGGACGCATCAGGACATGGCCATGGAACTTGTCAAGACGCGTCAGGACATGGCAAGGCGTGGCCATTGCACGAGTCGGGACGTCGCAGGACGTTTCAGGACATGACATGGCACGTGTCAGGATGCATACGGACATGGCAGGGCCTGGCCATGGCACGAAAAGGGACGTCAGAGGACATGGCAGGGCGTGGCCATGGCACGAGTCGGGACGTTGCAGGACGTGTCAGGACATGGCCATGGCACGTGTCAGGACGCGTCAGGACATGGCAGGGCGTGACCATGGCACGAGTCAGGACGTCGCAGGACATGGCAAGATATGGCCATGGTACGTGTCAGGACGCGTCAGGACATTGCCATGGCATGCGTCAGGACGTGGCAGGGTGTGATGATGGCACGAGTCAGGACGTCACAGGACATGGCCAAAGCATGCGTCAGGACGTGGTCATGGCACGAGTCAGGACGTCGCAGTACATCGTAGGATATGGCCATGGTACGTGTCAGGATGCGTATGGACGTGGCCATTGTACGTGTCAAGATGCGTTAGGACATGACCATGGCACGTGTCAGGACATGGCCATGGCACGTGTCAGGACGCATCAGAACATGGCAGGGCGTGGCCATGGCACGAGTAAGGACGTCGCAGGGCATGGCAATGGCACGAGTTGGGACGTCGCAGGACGTGTCAGGACATGGCTATGGCACGTGTCGGGACGCGTCAGGACATGGCAGGGCGTGGCCATGGCACGAGTCGGGACCTCGCAGGACGTGTCAGGACATGGCCATGGCACGCGTCAGGACGCGTCAGGACATGGCAGGGCGAGGCCATAGCACGAGTCAAGATGTCGCAGGAAATGGCAGGATATGACCATGGTACGTGTCAGGACGCGTCAGGACACGGCAGCGCGTGGCCATGCCACGAGTCAAGACGTCGCAGGACATGGCAGGATATGGCCATGGTACGTGTCAGGACGCGTCAGGACATGGCAAGATATGGCCATTGTACGTGTCTGGACGCGTCAGGACATGGCAGGGCGTGGCCATGCCACGCGTCAAGATGTCGCAGGACATGGCCATGGCACGTGTCAGGACGCAAATGGACATGCCCATAGCACGTGTCCGGACGCGTCAGGACATGGAAGGGCGTGGCCATTGCACGAGTCGGGACGTCGCAAGACATGGCAAGGCGTGGCCATCGCACGAGTCGGCACGTCGCTCGATGCGTCAAGACATGGCCATGGCACGTGTTAGGACGCATCAAGATATGGCCATGGCACGTGTTAGGATGCATGAGGACATGGTCATAGCACGTGTCCGAACGTGATAGGACATAGAAGGGCGTGGCCATGGCACGAGTCGGGACGTCACAGGACATGGCAGGGCGTGGCAATGGCACGTGGCAGGACGCATCAGGACATGGCCATGGAACTTGTCAAGGCGCGTCAGGACATGGCAAGGCGTGGCCATTGCACGAGTCGGGACGTCGCAGGACGTTTCAGGACATGACATGGCACGTGTCAGGATGCATACGGACATGGCAGGGCCTGGCCATGGCACGAGTCGGGACGTCAGAGGACATGGCAGGGCGTGGCCATGGCACGAGTCAGGACGTTGCAGGACGTGTCAGGACATGGCCATGGCACGTGTCAGGACGCGTCAGGACATGGCAGGGCGTGACCATGGCACGAGTCAGGACGTCGCAGGACATGGCAAGATATGGCCATGGTACGTGTCAGGACGCGTCAGGACATTGCCATGGCATGCGTCAGGACGTGGCAGGGTGTGATGATGGCACGAGTCAGGACGTCGCAGGACATGGCCAAAGCATGCGTCAGGACGTGGTCATGGCACGAGTCAGGACGTCGCAGTACATCGTAGGATATGGCCATGGTACGTGTCAGGATGCGTATGGACGTGGCCATTGTACGTGTCAAGATGCGTTAGGACATGACCATGGCACTTGTCAGGACATGGCCATGGCACGTGTCAGGACGCATCAGAACATGGCAGGGCGTGGCCATGGCACGAGTAAGGACGTCGCAGGGCATGGCAATGGCACGAGTTGGGACGTCGCAGGACGTGTCAGGACATGGCTATGGCACGTGTCGGGACGCGTCAGGACATGGCAGGGCGTGGCAATGGCACGAGTCGGGACGTCGCAGGACATGGCAGGGCGTGGCCATGGCACGAGTCGGGACCTCGCAGGACGTGTCAGGACATGGCCATGGCACGCGTCAGGACGCGTCAAGACATGGCAGGGCGAGGCCATAGCACGAGTCAAGATGTCGCAGGAAATGGCAGGATATGACCATGGTACGTGTCAGGACATGGCAGGGCGTGGCCATGCCACGAGTCAAGACGTCGCAGGACATGGCAGGATATGGCCATGGTACGTGTCAGGACGCGTCAGGACATGGCAAGATATGGCCATTGTACGTGTCTGGACGTGTCAGGACATGGCAGGGCGTGGCCATGCCACGCGTCAAGATGTCGCAGGACATGGCCATGGTACGTGTCAGGACGCATAAGGACATGCCCATAGCACGTGTCCGGACGCGTCGGGACATGGAAGGGCGTGGCCATTGCACGAGTCGGGACGTCGCAAGACATGGCAAGGCGTGGCCATGGCACGTGTAGGAACGCATCAGGACATGGCAATGGCACTTGTCAAGACGCGTCAGGACATGGCAGGGCTTGGCCATCGCACGAGTCGGCACGTCGCAGAACTTGTCAGGACATGGCCAGGGCACGTGTCAGGACGCGTCAAGAGATGGGAAGGCGTGGCCATGGCACGAGTCGGGACGTCGCAAGACATGGCAGGGCGTGGCCATTGCACGAGTCGGGACCTCGAAGGACGTATCAGGACATGGCCATGGCATGTGTCAGGACGCGTCAGGACATGGAAGGGCGTGGCCATTGCACGAGTCGGGACGTCGCAAGACATGGCAAGGCGTGGACATGGCACGTGTAGGGACGCATCAGGACATGGCAATGGCACTTGTCAAGACGCGTCAAGACATGGCAGGGCGTGGCCATCGCACGAGTCGGCACGTCGCAGAACTTGTCAGGACATGGCCATGGCACGTGTCAGGACGCGTCAAGACATGGCAGGGCGTGGCCATGGCACGAGTCGGGACGTCGCAAGACATGGCAGGGCGTGGCCATAGCACGAGTTGGGACCTCGAAGGACGTATCAGGACATGGACAGGCGTGGCCATAGCACGAGTCAAGATGTCGCAGGACATGGCAGGGCGAGGCCATTGCACGAGTCGGGACGTCGCAGGATGCGTCAGGACATGGCCATGGCACGTGTCAGGACGCATCAGGATATGGCCATGGCACGTCTCAGGACGATTCAGAACATGGCAGGGCGTGGCCATGGTACGTGTCAAGATGCGTTAGGACATGGCCATGGCACGTGTCAGGACATGGCCATGGCACGTGTCAGGACGCATCAGAACATGGCAGGGCGTGGCCATGGCACGAGTCCGGACGTCGCAGGGCGTGGCAATGGCACAAGTTGGGACGTCGCAGGACATGTCAGGACATGGCCATGGCACGTGTTAGGACGCGTCAGGACATGGCAGGGCGTGGCCATGGCACGAGTCGAGACGTCGCAGAACATGGCAGGGCGTGGCCATGGTACGAGTCGGGTCCTCGCAGGACGTGTCAGGACATGGCCATGGCACGTGTCAGAACGCGGCAAGACATGGGAGGGCGTGGCCAAGGCACGAGTCGGGACGTCGCAGGATGCGTCAAATCATGGCCATGGCACGTGTCAGGACGCATCAGGATATGGCAGGGTGTGGCCATGGCACGAGTCGAGAGCTCGCAGGACATGTCACTACATGGCCATGGCACGTGTCAGCACGCGTCAAGACATGGCAGGGCGTGGCCATGGCACGAGTCAAGACATCGCAAGGCATGGCAGGATATGGCGATGGTACGTGTCTGGGCGCGTCAGGACAAGGCCATGGCACGCGTCAGGACGTGGCCATGGCACGAGTCAAGACGTCGCAGGACATGGCCACGACACGCATCAGGACGTGGCAGGGCGTGGTCATGGCACAAGTTAGGACGTCGCAGGATATGGCAGGACATGGCCATGGCACGTGTCAGGACGCGTCTGGAGAGGGCAGGGCGTGGCCATGGCACGAGTCGGGACGTCGCAGGACATGGCCATGGCACGTGTCAGGACGCATATGGACATGGCCATAGCACGTGTACGGACGCGTCAGGACATGGAAGGGCGTGGCCAGGGCACGAGTCGGGACGTCGCAGGACATGGACGGGCGTGGCCATGGCACGTGTCAGGACGCATCAGGACATGGCCATGGAACTTGTCAAGACGCGTCAGGACATGGCAGGGCGTGGGCATGGCACGAGTAGGGACGTCGGAGGACGTTTCAGGACATGGCCACGGCACGTGTCTGGACGCATCAGGACATGGCAGGGCGTGGCCATGGCACGAGTCGGGACGTCACAGGACGTGGCTGGGCATGGCTATGGCACGAGTCGGGACGTTGCAGGACGTGTCAGGACATGGCCATGGCATGTGTCAGGACGCGTCAGGACATGGCAGGGCGTGGCCATGGCATGAGTCAGGACATGGCAGGGCGTGGCCATGGCACAAGTCAGGACTTGGCCATGGTATGTGTCAAGATGCGTTAGGACATGGCCATAGCACGTGTCAGGACATGGCCATGGCACGTGTCAGGACGCGTCAGGACATGGCCATGGAACACATCAGGACGTGGCAGGGCATGGCTATGGCACGAGTCAGGACGTCGCAGGACATGGCCATGGCACGCGTCAGGAGGTGGCAGGGCGTGGTCATGGCACGAGTCAGGACATCGCAGGATATGGCCATGGTACGTGTCAGGACGTGGCCATGGTACGTGTCAAGATGCGTTAGGACATGGCCATGGCACGTGTCAGGACATGGCCATGGCACGTGTCAGGAGGCATCAGAACATGGCAGGGCGTGGCCATGGTACATGTCAAGATGCGTTAGGACATGGCCATGACACGTGTGAGGACATGGCCATGGCACGTGTCAGGACGCGTCAGGACATGGCAGGGCGTGGCCATGGCACGAGTCAGGACGTCGCAGGGCGTGGCAATGGCACGAGTTGGGACGTCGCAGGACGTGTCACGACATGGCCATGACACGTGTCAGGACGCGTCAGGACATGGCAGGGCGTGGCCATGGCACGAGTCGAGACGTCGCAAGACATGGCAGGGCGTGGCGATGGCATGAGTCGGGACCTCGCAGGACGTGTCAGGACATGGTCATGGCACGTGTCAGGATGAGTCAGGACATGGCAGGGTGAGGCCATAGCACGAGTCAAGATGTCGCAGGAAATGGCATGATATGACCATGGTACGTGTCAGGACGTGTCAGGACATGGCAGAGCGTGGCCATGCCACGAGTCAAGACGTCGTAGGACATGGCAGGATACGGCCGTGATACGTGTCAGGACGCGTCAGGACATGGCCATGGCACGCGTCAGGGCGTGGCAGGGTGTGGCCATGTCACGAGTCAGGACGTCGCAGGACATGGCCATCGCACGCGTCAGGACGTGGCAGGGCGTGGTCATGGCACAAGTTGGGACGTTGCAGGACATGGCAGGATATGGCCATGGTACGTGTCAGGGCGCGTCAGGACGTGGCCGGGCGTGGCCATGGCATGAGTCGGGACGTCGCAGGACATGGCAGGGTGTGGCCATGGCACGAGTCGAGAGCTCGCAGGACGTGTCACGACATGGCCATGGCTCGTGTCAGCACGCGTCAGGACATGGCAGGGCGTGGCCATGGCACTAGTCAAGACGTCGTATGGCATGGCAGGATATGGCGATGGTACGTGTCTGGACGCGTCAGGATATGGCCATGGCACGCGTCAGGACATAGCCATGGTACGAGTCAGGACGTCGGAGGACATGGCCACTGCACGCGTCAGGACGTGGCAGGGCGTGGTCATGGCACAAGTTAGGACGTCGCAGGATATGGCAGGACATGGCCATGGCACGTGTCAGGACACGTCTGGAGAGGGCAGGGCGTGGCCATGGCACGAGTCGGGACGTCGCAGGACATGGCAAGATATGGCCATTGTACGTGTCTGGACGCGTCAGGACATGGCAGGGCGTGGCCATGCCACGCGTCAAGACGTAGCAGGACATGGCCATGGCACGTGTCAGGACGCATAAGGACATGCCCATAGCACGTGTCCGGACGCGTCAGGACATGGAAGGGCGTGGCCATTGCACGAGTCAGGACGTCGCAAGACATGGCAAGGCGTGGCCATGGCACGTTTAGGGACGCATCAGGACATGGCAATGGCACTTGTCAAGACGCGTTAGGACATGGCAGGGCGTGGCAATCGCACGAGTCGGCACGTCGCAGAACTTGTCAGGACATGGCCATGGCACGTGTCAGGACGCGTCAAGACATGGCAGGGCGTGGCCATGGCACGAGTCGGGACGTTGCAAGACATGGCAGGGTGTGGCCATTGCACGAGTCGGGACCTCGAAGGACGTATCAGGACATGGCCATGGCACGTGTCAGGACGCGTCAGGACATGGACAGGCGTGGCCATAGCACGAGTCAAGATGTCGCAGGACATGGCAGGATATGGCCATGGTACGTGTCAGGACGCGTCAGGACATGGCAGGGCATGGCCATGCCATGAGTCAAGACGTCGCAGGACATGGCAGGATATGGCCATGGTACGTGTCATTACGCGTCAGGACATGGCTATGGCACGCGTTAGGGCGTGGCAGGTGTTGCCATGGCACGAGTCAGGACGTCGCAGGACATGGCCACTGGACGCGTCAGGACATGGCAGGGCGTGGTCATTGCAAAAGTTAGGACGTTGCAGGACATGGCAGGATATGGCCATGGTACGTGTCAGGGCGCGTCAGGACGTGGCAGGGCGTGGCCATGGCATGCGTCGGGACGTCAAAGGACATGGCAGGGCGTGGCCATGGCACGAGTCGAGACCTCGCAGAACGTGTCAGGACATGGCCATGGCACGTGTCAGGACGTGTCAGGATATGGCAAGGCGTGGCCATGGCATGAGTCAAGACATCGCAAGACATGGCAGGATATGGCGATGGTACGTGTCTGGACGCGTCAAGACATGGCCATGGCACGCGTCAGGACATTGCAGGGTGTGACCATGGCACGAGTCAGGACGTCGCAGGACATGGCCATGGCACGCGTCAGGACGTGGCAGGGCGTGGTCATGGCACAAGTTAGGACGTCGCAGGACATGGCAGGACATGGTCATGGCACGTGTCAGGACGCGTTAGGACAGGGCATGGCGTGGCCATGGCATGAGTCGTGACGCGTCAGGACAAGGCAGGATATGGCAATGTCACGCGTCAAGACGTCGCAGGACATGGCCATGGCACGTGTCAGGACGCATAAGGACATTGCCATAGCACGTGTCTGGATGCGTCAGGACATGGAAGGGCGTGGCCATGGGACGAGTCGGGACGTCGTAGGACATGGCAGGGCGTAGCCATGCGACGAGTCAAGACGTCGCAGGACATGGCAGGATATGGCCATCGTACGTGTCAGGACGCGTCAGGACATGGCCATGACACGCGTCAAGACGTGGCAGGGTAGGGCCATGGCACGAGTCAGGACGTCGCAGGACATGGCCATGGCATGCGTCAGGACATGGCAGGGTGTGGTCATGGCACAAGTAAGGACGTTGCAGGACATGGCAGGATATGGCCATGGTACGTGTTAGGACGCGTCAAGACGTGGAAGGGCGTGGCCATGGCACGAGTCGGGACGTCGCAAGACATGGCAGGGCGTGGCCATGACTCGAGTCTGGACCTCGCAAGACGTGTCAGGACATGGCCATCACACGTGTCAGGACGCGTCATGACATGGAAGGGCGTGGCCATGGCACGAGTCAAGACGTCACAGGATATGGCAGGATATGGCCATGGTACGTGTCAAGACGTGGCAGGGCGTGGCCATGGCACGAGTCGGGACGTCGCAAGACATGGCAGGGCGTGGCCATGGCACGAGTCTGGACCTCGCAGGACGTGTCAGGACTAGTCTGGACCTCGCAGGACGTGTCAGGAAATGGCCATGGCACGTGTCAGGACGCGTCATGACATGGAAGGGCGTGGCCATGGCACGAGTCAAGACGTCGCAAGACATTGCAGGATATGACCATGGTACGTGTCTGGACGCGTCAGGACATGGCCATGGCACGAGTAAGGTCGTCGCAGGACATGGCCATGGCACGCGTCAGGACATGGCAGGGCGTGGCCATGCCACGAGTCAAGACGTCGCAGGACATGGCAGGATATGGCCATGGTACGTGTCAGGACGCGTCAGGAAATGGCCATGGCACGCGTCAGGACTTGGCAAGTGTGGCCATGGCACGAGTCAGGACGTCGCAGGACATGGCCATGGCACGCGTCAGGACGTGGCAGTAGTGGTCATGCCAGAAGTTAGGACGTTGCAAGACATGGCAGGATATGGCCATGGAACGTGTCAGGACGCGTCAGGATGTGGCAGGGCGTGGCCATGGCACGAGTCAGGACGTCGCAAGACATGGCAGGGCATGGACATGGCACGATTCGGGACCTCGCAGGACGTGTCAGGACATGGCCATGGCACGTGTCAGGACGCGTCATGACATGGCAAGGCGTGGCCATGGCACGAGTCAAGACGTCGCAAGACACTGTAGGATATGGCCATGGTACGTGTCTGGACGCGTCAGGACATGGCCATGGCACGCGTCAGGACGTGGCATGGTGTGGCCATGGCACGAGTCAGGACGTCGCAGGACATGGCCATGGCACGCGTCAGGACATGGCAGGGCGTGGCCATGGCACAAGTTAGGCCGTCGCAGGACATGGCCATGGCACGTGTGAGGACGCGTCAGGACATAGCAGGGCGTGGCCATGGCACGAGTCGAGACGTCGCAGGATGCGTCAGGACATGGCCATGGCACATGTCAGGACGCATCAGGATATGGCCATGGCACGTGTCCGGACGCGTCAGGACATTGAAGGGCGTGGCCATGGCACGAGTCGTGACATCGCAGGACATGGCAGGGCGTGGCCATGGCACGAGTCGGGACGTCGCACGATGCGTCGAGACATGGCCATGGCACGTGTCAGGACGCATCAGTATATGGCCATGGCACGTGTTAGGACGGATAAGGACATGGCCATAGCACGTGTCCGAACGCGTTAGGACATAGAAGGGCGTGGCCATGGCACGAGTCGGGACGTCGCAGGACATGGCAAGGCGTGGCAATGGCACGTGTCAGGACGTATCAGGACATGGCCATGGAACTTGTCAAGACGCGTCAGGACATGGCAGGGCGTGGCCATGGCAAGAGTCGGGACGTCGCAGGACGTTTCAGGACATGGCCATGGCACGTGTCAGGACGCATCAGGACATGGCAGGGCCTAGCCATGGCACGAGTCGGGACGTCACAGGACATGGCAGGGCGTGGCCATGGCACGAGTCGGGATGTTGCAGGACGTGTCAGGACATGGGCATGGCACGCGTCAGGACGCGTCAGGACCTGGCAGGGCGTGACCATGGCACAAGTCAGGACGTCGCAGGACATGGCAGGATATGGCCATGGTACGTGTCAGGACGCGTCAGGACATTGCCATGGCACGCGTCAGGACGTGGCAGGGTGTGACGATGGCACGAGTCAGGACGTCGCAGGACATGGCCAAGGCACACGTCAGGACGTGGTCATGGCACGAGTCAGGACATCGGAGTACATCGCAGGATATGGCCATGGTACGTTTCAGGACATGGCCTTGGCACGTGTCTGGACATGGCCATGGCACGTGTAGGGACGCATCAGAACAGGCAGGGCGTGGCCATGGCACGAGTAAGGACGTCGCAGGGCATGGCAATGGCACGAACTGGGACGTCGCAGGACGTGTCAGGACATGGCCATGGCACGTGTCAGGACGCGTCAGGACATGGCGGGGCGTGGCCATGGCACGAGTCGGGACGTTATCGGACATGGCAGGGCGTGGCCATGGCACGAGTCGGGACCTCGCACGACGTGTAAGGACATGGCCATGGCACGCGTCAGGACGCGTCAGGACATGGCAGGGCGAGGCCATTGCACGAGTCAAGATGTCGCAGGAAATGGCAGGATATGACCATGGTACGTGTCAGGACGCGTCAGGACATGGCAGGGCGTGGCCATGGCACGAGTCGGGACGTCGCAAGACATGGCAGGATATGGTCGTGGTACGTGTCAGGACATGGCCATGGCACGCGTTAGGGCATGGCAGGGTGTGGCCATGGCACAAGTCAGGACGTCGCAGGACATGGCCATTAGACGCGTGAGGACGTGGCAGTTCGTGGTCATGGCACAAGTTATGACGTTGCAGCACATGGCACGACATGGCCATGGTACGTGTAGGGCGCGTAGGACGTGGTAGCGCGTGGCCATGGCATGAGTCGGGACGTCAAAGGACATGGCAGGGCGTGGCCATGGCACGAGTCGAGACCTCGCAGGACGTTTCCGGACATGGCCATGGCATGTGTCAGGACGCGACAGGACATGGCAGGGCGTGGCCATTGCACGAGTCAAGACGTTGCAAGACATGGCAGGATATGGCGATGGTACGTGTCTGGACGCGTCAGGACATGGCCATGGCACGCGTCAGGACGTTGCAGGGTGTGACCACGGCACGAGTCAGGACGTCGCAGGACATGTCCATGGCACGCGTCAGGACGTGGCAGGGCGTGGTCATGGAGTAAGTTAGGACGTCGCAGGACATGGCAGGACATGGCCACACGTGTCAGGACGCGTCAGGACAGGGCATGGCGTGGCCATGGCACGAGTCGAGACGCGTCAGGACATGGCAGGATATGGCCATGCCACGCGTCAAGACGTCGCAGGACATGGCCATGGCACGAGTCAGGACGCATAAGGACATTGCCATAGCACGTGTGCGGATGCGTCAGGACATGGAAGGGCGTGGCCATGGCACGTGTTGGGACGCATCAGGACATGGCCATGCCACTTATCAAGACGCGTCAGGACTTGGCAGGGCATGGCCATCGCACAAGTTGGGACGTCGCATGACGTGTCAGGACGATTCAAGACATGGCAGGGTGTGGCCATGGCACGATTCAAGACGTCGCAGGACATGGCAGTGCGTGGCCATGGCACGAGTCGGGACCTCGCAGGACGTGTCAGGACATGGCCATGGCACGTGTCAGGACGCGTCAAGACATGGCAGGGCCTGGCCAAAGGACGAGTCAAGATGTCGCAGGACGTGGCAGGGCGTGGCCATACCATGAGTCAAGACGTCGCGGGACTTGGCAGGATATGGCCATGGTACGTGTCAGGAAGCGTCAGGACATGGCCATGGCACGCGTCAGGACGTGGCAGGGTGTGGCCATGGCACGAGTCAGTACGTAGCAGGACACAGCCATGGCACGCGTTAGGACGTGGCAGGGCGTGGTCATTGCACAAGTTAGGACGTAGCATGGCATGGCAGCATATGACCATGGTACGTGTCAGGAGGCGTCTGGACGTGGCCATGGTACGGGTCAAGATGCGTTAGGACATGGCCATGGCACGTGTCAGGACATGGCCATGGCACGTGTCAGGACGCATCAGAACATGGCAGGGCGTGGCCATGGCACGAGTCAGGACGTCGCAGAGCGTGGCAATGGCACGAGTTGGGACGTCGCAGGACGTGTCAGGACATGGCCATGGCACGTGTCAGGATGCGTCAGGACATGGCAGGGCGTGGCCATGGCATGAGTCGGGACGTCGTAGGATGCGTCAGGACATGGCCATGGCACGAGTCAGGACGCATCAGGATATCGCCATGGCGCGTCTCAGGACGCATAAGGACATGGCAAAAGCATGTGTGCCGACGCGTTAGGACATGGAAGGGCGTGGCCAGGGCACGAGTCGGGACGTCGCAGGATATGGACGGGCGTGGCCATGGCACGTGTCAGGACGTATCAGGACATGCCCATGGCACTTGTCAAGACGCGTCAGGACATGGCAGGGAGTGGCCATGGCACGAGTCGGGTCGTCGCAGGACATGGCAGGGCGTGGCCATGGCACGAGTCGGGACATCGCAGGACGTGTCAAGACATGGCCATTGTACGTGTCAGGACGCGTCAGGACATGGCCATGGCACGCGTCAGGACGCGTCAGGACATGGCCATGGCACGCGTCAGGACGCGTCAGGACATGGCCATGGCACGCGTCAGGACGTGGCAGGGTGTGGCCATGACACGAGTCAGGACGTCGTGGGACATGGCCATGGCACGCGTCTGGACATGGCAGGGGGTGGTCATGGAACAAGTTAGGAGGTCGCAGGACAGGACAGGATATGGCCATGGTACGTGTCATCACGCGTCAGGACGTGGCCATGGTACGTGTCAAGATGTGTCAGGATATGGCCATGGCACGTGTCAGGACGCATGAGGACATGGCCATGGCACGTGTCAGGACGCATCAGGACATTGCCATGGCACGTGTCAGGACGCATCAGGACATGGCAGGGCGTGGCCATGGCACGAGTCAAGACGTCGCAGGACATGGCAGGATATGGCCATGGTACGTGTCTGGACGCGTCAGGACAGGGCCATGGCACGCATCAGGAATTGGCAAGGTGTGGCAATGTCACGAGTCAGGACGTCGCAGGACATGGCCATGGCACGCGTCATGACGTAACAGGTTGTGGGCATGGCACAAGTTAGGACGTCGCAGGACATGGACATGGTACGTGTGAGGACGCAGCAGGACATGCCAGGGCAGGGCCATGGCACGAGTAGGGACGTCGCAGGACATGGCAGGGCGTGGCCATGGCACGAGTCGGGACGTCGCAGGATGCGTCAGGACATGGCCATGGCACTTGTCAGGACGCGATGCATATGGCCATGGCTCGTGTTAGGACGCATAAGGACATGGCCATAGCACGTGTACGGACGCGTTAGGACATGGAAGGGCATGGCAATGGCACGAGTCGGGACGTCGCAGGATATGGCAAGGTGTGGCAATGGCACGTGTCAGGACGCATCAGAACATGGCCACGGAACTTGTCAAGATGCGTCAGGACATGGTAGGGCGTGGCCATGGCACGAGTTGGGACGTCGCAGGACGTTTCAGGACATGGCCATGGCACGTGTCAGGACGCATCAGGACGTGGCAGGGCATGGCCATGGCACAAGTCGGGACGTCACAGGACGTGGCTGGGCGTGGCAATGGCACGAGTCGGGACGTTGCTGGACGTGTCAGGACATGGCCATGGCACGAATCAGGCCGCGTCAGGACTCGTCAGGACATGGCAGGGCGTGGCCATGGCATGAGTCTGGACATGGCAGGACGTGGCCATGGCATGAGTCAGGACATGGCAGGGCGTGGCCATGGCACGAGTCAGGACTTGGCCATGGTACGTGTCAAGATGCGTTAGGACATGGCCATGGCACGTGTCGGGACATGGCCATGGCACGTGCCAGGACGCGTCAGGACATGGCCATGGAACGCGTCAGGACATGGCAGGGCATGGCTATGGCACGAGTCAGGATGTCGCAGGACATGGCCATGGCACGCGTCAAGACGTGGTCAGGGCACGAGTCAGGACGTCGCAGGACATCGCAGGATATGGCCATGGTACGTGTCACGACGCGTCAGGACGTGGCCATGGTACGTGTGAAGATGCGTTAGGACATGGCCATGGCACGTGTCAGGACATGGACATGGCACGTGTCAGGACGCATCAGAACATGGCAGGGCGTGGCCATGGTACGTGTCAAGATGCGTTAGGACATGGCCATGGCACGTGTCAGGACATGGCCATGGCACGTGTTAGGACATGGCCATGGCACGTGTCAGGACGCATCAGAACATGGCAGGGCGTGGCCATGGCACGAGTCAGGACGTCGCAGGGCGTGGCAATGGCACGAGTTGGGACGTCGCAGGACGCGTCAAGACATGGCCATGGCACGTGTCAGGACGCGTCAGGACATGGCAGGGCGTGGCCATGACACGAGTCGAGACGTCGCAGGACATGGCAGGGCGTGGCCATGGCACGACGGGACCTCGCAAGACGTGTCAGGACATGGTCATGGCACGTGTCAGGATGCGTCAGGACATGGCAGGGCGAGGCCATAGCACGAGTCGGGACATCGCAGGATGCGTCAGGACATGGCCATGGCACGTGTCAGGGCGCATCAGGATATGGCCATGGCACGTCTCAGGTCGCATCAGAACATGGCAGGGCGTGGCCATGGTACGCGCCAAGATGCGTTAGGCCATGGCACGAGTCGAGAAGTCACAGAACATGGCAGGGCGTGGCCATGGTATGATTCGGGTCCTCGCTGGACAAGTCAGGACATGGCCATGGCACGTGTCAGAACGCGGCAGGACGTGGCAGGAGTCGGGAAGTCGCAGGATGCGTCAAGACATGGCCATGGCACGTGTCAGGACGCATCAGGATATGGCCATGGCACGTCTCAGGACGCATAAGGACATGGCTATAGCACGTGTACGGACGCGTCATGACAAGGAAGGGCATGGCCAGGGCACAAGTCGGGAAGTCGCAGGACATGGACGGGCGTGGCCATGGCACGTGTCAGGACGTATCAGGACATGCCCATGGCACTTGTCAAGACGCGTCAGGACATGGCAGGGAGTGGCCATGGCACGAGTCGGGTCGTCGCAGGACATGGCAGGGCGTGGCCATGGCACGAGTCGGGACATCGCAGGACGTGTCAAGACATGGCCATTGTACGTGTCAGGACCCATCAGGACATCGCAGGGCGTGGCCATTGCACCAGTCATGACGTCGCAGGACATGGCAGGATATGGCCATTGTACGTGTCAGGACGCGTCAGGACATGGCCATGGCACGCGTCAGGACGCGTCAGGACATGGCCATGGCACGCGTCAGGACGTGGCAGGGTGTGGCCATGACACGAGTCAGGACGTCGTGGGACATGGCCATGGCACGCGTCTGGACATGGCAGGGGGTGGTCATGGAACAAGTTAGGAGGTCGCAGGACAGGGCAGGATATGGCCATGGTACGTGTCATCACGCGTCAGGACGTGGCCATGGTACGTGTCAAGATGCGTCAGGATATGGCCATGGCACGTGTCAGGAC
Organism: Nicotiana benthamiana; assembly: GCA_034376525.1. Lineage (NCBI taxonomy): Eukaryota > Viridiplantae > Streptophyta > Magnoliopsida > Solanales > Solanaceae > Nicotiana > Nicotiana benthamiana. Next base: position 231,961 of record JAXGFW010000032.1, on the reverse strand, counting down.
GCATGAGGACATGGCCATGGCACGTATCAGGACGCATCAGGACATGGCCATGGCACGTGTCAGGACGCATCAGGACATGGCAGGGCGTGGCCATGGCACGAGTCAAGACATCGCAGGACATGGCAGGATATGGCCATGGTACGTGTCTGGACGCGTCAAGACAGGGCCATGGCACGCATCAGGAATTGGCAAGGTGTGGCAATGTCACGAGTCAGGACGTCGCAGGACATGGCCATGGCACGCGTCATGACGTGGCAGGTTGTGGGCATGGCACAAGTTAGGACGTCGCAGGACATAGACATGGCACGTGTGAGGACGCAGTAGGACATGGCAGGGCAGGGCCATGGCACGAGTCGGGACGTCGCAGGACATGGCAGGGCGTGGCCATGGCACGAGTCGGGACGTCGCAGGATGCGTCAGGACATGGCCATGGCACTTGTCAGGACGCGATGCATATGGCCATGGCTCGTGTTAGGACGCATAAGGACATGGCCATAGCACGTGTACGGACGCGTTAGGACATGGAAGGGCATGGCAATGGCACGAGTCGGGACGTCGCAGGACATGGCAGGGTGTGGCAATGGCACGTGTCAGGACGCATCAAAACATGGCCACGGAACTTGTCAAGATGCGTCAGGACATGGTAGGGCGTGGCCATGGCACGAGTTGGGACGTCGCAGGACGTTTCAGGACATGGCCATGGCACGTGTCAGGACGCATCAGGACATGGCAGGGCGTGGCCATGGCACAAGTCGGGACGTCACAGGACGTGGCTGGGCGTGGCAAAGGCACGAGTCGGGACGTTGCAGGACGTGTCAGGACATGGCCATGGCACGAATCAGGCCGCGTCAGGACGCGTCAGGACATGGCAGGGTGTGGCCATGGCATGAGTCTGGACATGGCAGGACGTGGCCATGGCATGAGTCAGGACATGGCCTGATACATCCTGCGACGTCCTGACTCGTTCCATGGCCACGCCCTGCCATGACCTGCAAAGTCCCGACTCGTGCCATGGCCACGCTCTGCCGTGTCCTGACGCGTCTTGACAAGTGCCATGGCCATGTCTTGATGCGTCCCTACACGTGGCATGGCCACGCCGTGCCATGTCCTGCGACGTCCCGACTCGTGCCATGGCAACGCCCTTCAATGTCCTGACGCGTCCAGGCACATGCTATGGCCATGTCCTTATGAATCCGGACACGTGCCATGGCCATATCATTATGCGTCCTGACACGTGCCATGGCCATGTCCTGACGCATCCTGCGACCTCCCGACTCGTGCCATGGCACTTGTCAAGACGCGTAGGGACGCATCAGGACATGGCCATGGCACTTGTCAAGACGCGTCAGGACATGGCCATGGCATGAGTCTGGCCATGGCCACGTCCTACCATGTCCAGACTCATGCCATGGCACGTGTAGGGACGCATCAGGACATGGCCATGGCACTTGTCAAGACGCGTCAGGACATGGCAGGGCGTGGCCATCGCACGAGTCGGCACGTCGTAGGACGTGTCAGTACATGGCCATGGCCCGTGCCAGGACGCGTCAAGACATGGCATGGTGTGGCCATGGCATGAGTCGGGACGTCGCAGGACATGGCAGGGCGTTGCCATGGCACGAGTCGGGACCTCGCATGACGTGTCAGGACATGGCCATGGCACGTGTCAGGACGAGCCAGGACATGGCAGGGCGTGGCCATAGCACGAGTCAAGATGTCGCAGGACATGGCACTTTATGGCCATGGTACGTGTTAGGACGCATCAGGACATGGCAGGGCGTGGCCATGCCACGAGTCAAGACGTCGCAGGACATGGCAGGATATGGCCATGGTACGTGTCAGGTCGCGTCAGGACATAGCCCTGGCACTGGTTCCTCCGTTACGGCCTTCTTCAGTATGTCGAAAGCATGTTGGCACCTGTCGTCCCACTCCCAAGCCTTCTTCTTCTTGAGTAGGTCAGTGAGTGGTGCCACCTTGGCTGAATAGCCAGTAATGAAGCGGCGATTGTAATTCATAAGACCAAGGAAAGATCTAAGCTCCGGTACCTTGGTTGGTGGCTCCCATTCCTTGATCGCCCGAATCTTCTTGGTATCCATCATGATTTTGCCGCCTCTGATCACATGGCCTAGGAAGTGTACCTCTTCCTTGTCAAATGAGCACTTCTCCTTCTTGACATAAAGCTCATTGTCCCGCAAGGTCTTGGGAATGGCCCGTACGTGTTCTACATGCTCCTTTATGGTGTTGCTATATATGACTATGTCATCCAGGTAGACTACCACGAACCGCTCCATGTAGGGGTGAAGAATCTCATTCATGAGAGTGCAAAATGTGGCTGGCGCATTTGTCAGGCCAAAGGGCATCACCAAGAACTCAAATGCCCCATAACGAGTGACACAAGTTGTCTTGCTCTCGTCCCCTTCGGCTACGTGCACTTGATAGTATCCCGATCTTAGGTCAAGCTTGGTGTAAAACTTGGCCTTACCCAATTGATCAAAAAGGTCGGCAATGAGAGGAATTGGATACTTGTTTTTGATGGTTACCTTGTTGAGAGCCCGATAGTCTATGCAAAGACGCTGCGATCCGTCCGCCTTGTGTTGGAATAACACCGGTGAACCATACGGTGCCTTGGAAGGTTGGATGAAGCCCATCTCCAACAATTCCGCCAACTGTCTTCGCAGCTCTTCTAATTCTGGTGGCGCCATCCGGTAGGGTGCTTTGGCTGGTGGCTTTGCCCCTGGCTCCAACTCGATCTTGTGATCCACCCCACGCCTAGGTGGCAGCTTACGGGGCAACTCGGGTGGCATTACATCCTTGAATTCTTCCAGCACGTTCTGGATGCAAGCGGGGATATCGCCATCAACTCCCCCTTCTTCTTCTTGCTGAAGGACGGCTAACCATGTCTCCTCCCCACGTTTGATTCCCTTGGCCAGTTGCATGGGACTAACTTGAGGAGATTTGGATGTCTTGGGAGGGGCAACAGCTGGAACCATGCATGGTTTCCCTTCCAAGATCATCAACATGTTGAATCTAGGGAACAGAACTGCATTGTACTGTCGAAGGAACTCCATCCCTATAACAATGGTGAAATCATCTATTGGTGCCACCGAGAAGTCCACCTTGCCTGACCAATCGCCAAGCTTCAACTCGGTCCCTGTTGCTACGCCATCCACGGGTTTGGCCTGGGCATTTACGGTCTTGAGCCAACCCTTGGAGTATGTCACCTTGAGTCCCAACCGTTCTGCCTCGGTTGAAGTGATGAAATTGTGAGTGGCGCCCGTATCAATCATTATGTGGATGGCCTTGTTGTTGACGTGCCCCTACACGTACATGAGACTCCTATCACCCGCCTGGTGAGGAGTGGGCTTAACGTTCAGTGCGCTAAGCAGCTTCAGACATCCCATGGAAGCTTCGTTGCCATGCTCCTGTTGCTCCAACATGACGCTCATGGCTTTTCGCTGTGGGCAGTCCCTCGCCCAGTGTGGTCCTTGACATAGGAAGCAACCATCCCTTGGTTTGGCCTCCTTTTTGTTGTCCCTGACCTGTTTCCCTTTGTCACCATGGGTTGTTGACTTGTGGGTTCCGTACTTGGCTCCCCCACCTGTAACCGGCCAAGTCCTTTGAGTCTTGGACTTGGATGACTCGCCTTGGTGCTTGGCATGCCCTTTGTCAGCACTAGAGTATTCCTCCAAAGTGCAGCCATGTCAGTGAAATGTAGAGTGGCAGTATGTACCTGGGCCAACCCTGTTAAGTTGAGCGCCTCGAAGTAGCACTCCATGTGCCAAAGGTAGTTGTCTATTGTTACAGCGTCTCGAGCTCCGTTGTATTCCTTTGGCTTTGGCAAGTCCATGGCACGGGCAGCGTCTCGGACTTCCACGGTTGATGTCGAGGCAGCTTCTTTCACCATGAAAGCCCTCCTGCACATTGCCCAGTCGGCCTTGGTTTCTTCTACGGCAGCCTTGGACGCCTCTAGGCTTGACTTGGCTTCATCAACGTCCTGCCTCAAATCTGACAAGGCTTGATACACCTTGGCTTGAAACAAGCTGTTCTCGTTGGCTAACTCTGCCCCTGCAGCATAAATCCTCTATTGGAAAGTGTCCAACGAGGTATCGACCTTCTCGACGTATTCTTCAACGGTTGCTCCGTGCGATCCAACCTCTCTTTTGTATCCGCCATAGCTATCTCAAGTTTAGCTAACCGAGCTTCAAAACGAGCAAGATAGTCACGAGATTTACCTCCCTTGTGTGGTGGTGGGACGGTGCGCTCCTCCTCGCGACCCTTGCGAACTTGCTCCTCACCGCCGCTAGCCATGTCGTGAATGTGCCCAGCTAACCCACGAACCCTTTCGTAGCATTGCTCTGATACCAACTGTCACGGACCGGATAACTCCCTAGCTATCTTCCGTGCGGCCTTAGTCACAATCCGCCCCTGCGATGTGCTAAGTCATCCTTTCCCCCGAAATATTGCCACAACAAAGCTAAGAGAGAAGCTAAGAAGAGAAGCTTGCAAGAAAGCTTTGTATTAAACAATAGAATGCTTTATACAAGTATTGGATTGCTTGAATGTTTTCTTGGATGCAAATGCCAAATGCCTCTAGCCTATTTATAGTTGCTAGAGTCCCAAATCAACGGCTAAGATCTATTCTAATCAATGGCTAAGATCAAAGATCTAGAGAGTTCAACAAATCTCTACAAATCTCTACACCTAGTAGAATATACAAGAGAAGTCTAGGTAGGTCTAGAATCTTCTATTGGAAGGATCTAGACTAAGCTAGAGAAATGCTACCATACGTGCGCCTAATCATCGCCTGCGTGTCGCCCAGTCATCGCCCGCATGGCATAACCTCTTGGAAAATGGAGGGGCGTGACACATGGCACGTGTCAGGACGCATCAGGATATGGCCATGGCACGTGTCAGGATGCATAAGGACATGGCCATAGCACGTTTCTGGACGCGTCAGGACATGGAAGGGCGTGGCCATGGCACGTCGGGATGTCGCAGGACATGGCCTGCGTGGCAATGGCACGTGTAGGGACGCATCAAGACATGGCCATGGCACTTGTCAAGATGCGTCAGGACATGGCAGGGCGTGGCCATGGACGAGTCGGGACGTTGCAGAACATGGCAGGGCGTGGCCATGGCACGAGTCAGGACGTCGTAGGACGTATCAGGACATAGCCATGGCACGTGTCAGGACGCGTAAAGACATGGCAGGGCGTGGCCATGGCACGAGTCGGGACGTCGCAGGACATGGTAGGGCGTGGCCATGGCACAGTCGGGACCTCGAAGGGCGTGTCAGGACATGGACATGGCACGTGTCTGGACGCGTCCGGACATGGCAGGGCGTGGCCATGCTACGAGTCAAGACGTCGCAGGACATGGCGGGATATGGCCACGGTACGTGTCAGGACGCGTCAGAACATGGCCATGGCACGCGTTAGGACATGGTAGGGTTTGGCCATGGCACGAGTCAAGATATCGCAGGACATGGCCATGGCACGCATCACGACGTGGCAGGGCGTGGTCATGGCACAAGTTAGGATGTTGCAGGACATGGCCATGGTACGTGTTAGGACGCGTCAGGACATGGAAAGGCGTGGTCATGGCACGAGTCGGGACGTCGCAGGACATGGCAGGGCGTGGCCATGGCGCGAGTCGGGAGGTCGCAGGATGCGTCAGGACATGGCCATGGCACGTGTCAGGACGCATAATGATATGGCCATGGCACGTGTCCGGATTCATATGGACATGGCCATAGCACGTGCCTGGACGCGTCAGGACATTGAAGGGCGTTGCCTTGGCACGAGTCAGGACGTCGCAGGACATGGCACGGCGTGGCCATGGCACGTGTAGGGACGCATCAAGACATGGCCATGGCACTTGTCAAGACGCGTCAGGACATGGCAGAGCGTGGCCATGGCACGAGTCGGGACTTTGCAGGCCATGGCAGGGCGTGGCCATGGAACGAGTCAGGACGTCGCAGGATGTATCAGCATATGGCCATGGCTCGTGTTAGAACGCATAAGGACATGGCCATAGCACGTGTCCGGACGCGTTAGGACATGGAAGGGCATGGCAATGGCACGAGTCGGGACGTCGCAGGACATGGCAGAGCGTGGCAATGGCACGTGTCAGGACGCATCAGGACATGGCCATGGAACTTGTCAAGACGCGTCAGGACATGGTAGGGCGTGGCCATGGCACGAGTAGGGACGTCGCAGGACGTTTCAGGACATGGCCATGGCACGTGTCAGGACGCATCAGGACATGGCAGGGCGTGGCCATGGCACAAGTCGGAACGTCACAGGACGTGGCTGGGCGTGACCATGGCACGAGTCAGGACGTTGCAGGACGTGTTAGGACATGGCCATGGCACGAATCAGGCCGCGTCAGGACGCGTCAGGACATGGCAGGGCGTGGCCATGGCATGAGTCAGGACATGGCAGGACGTGGCCATGGCATGAGTCAGGACATGGCAGGGCGTGGCCATGGCACGAGTCGGGACTTGGCCATGGTACGTGTTATGATGCGTTAGGACATGGCCATGGCACGTGTCAGGACATGGCCATGGCACGTGCCAGGACGCGTCAGGACATGGCCATGGAACGCGTCAGGACGTGGCAGGGCATGGCTGTGGCACGAGTCAGGATGTCGCAGGACATGGCCATGGCACGCGTCAAGACGTGGCAGGGCGTGGTCAGGGCACGAGTCTGGACGTCGCAGGACATCGCAGGATAAGGTCATGGTACGTGTCAGGACGCGTCAGGACGTGGCCATGGTACGTGTCAAGATGCGTTAGGACATGGCCATGGCATGTGTCAGGACATGGACATGGCACGTGTCAGGACGCATCAGAACATGGCATGGCGTGGCCATGGTACGTGTCAGGACATGGCCATGGCACGTGTCAGGACGCATCAGAACATGGCAGGGCGTGGCCATGGCACGAGTTAGGACGTCGCAGGGCGTGGCATTGGCACGAGTTGGGACGTCGCAGGACGCATCAAGACATGGCCATGGCACGTGTCAAGACGCGTCAACATGCCATCACTTGTATTTTCTTTCCTATAGCCTTGCCTTGGCTATTGAAAGCCTTTGCCGTCAACCCGCATTCCCGCTTTGCCTTAGCTTAGCCCGTATTTAGCTGTCCCGACCAATGTCATGCCGACTGTCTTTGGCGCGCATGCCGTGCCGTGCCGCCCCATTTTGGCGATGCTGCCTTGTCAAGCCCTTTCCAAGCAAACCTTGTCCGCCCCAAGGTCTTGGCCTTGCTTGCCCGTTCCAGCCCGTCGACCCTTTGATATTGGCGCGCATGCCATGCCATGCTGCCGCCCGTCCGTTGCCTTGTCAAGCCCTTCCAAGCAAACCTTGCCCATGCCAAGGTCTTGGCCTTGCTTGCACATCCGTTTGGCGCGCATGCCGTGCCATGCTGCCGCCCGTCCTTGCCGATACTGCCTTGTCAAGCCCTTCCAAGCAAACTTTTGCGCGCCAAGGTCTTGGCCTTGCTTGCACATACTAGCATATCGACTTCCCGTCCATTGGCGCGCATGCCGTACCATGCTGCCGCCCTTGCCGACTTTCAAAGTTAGGGTCCTAACAAACCACCCACACCCTTTGAAATCGACGTCCTCGTCGAGTCGTCTCAATTGACGTACCTCGGAGGGTCATTGACATACCCCCCTTCTGGTTCCTCATCCTCCGCCACCTTGTCTTGTCCCTGTGCCGCAAGTACTGCATTTATCTTAGCCTGCACTGGACAGTTCCTTTTCAAGTGCGGACCACCACAAGTGAAACAGCCATCAAACTTGCTGCTTCCCTCCTTGCCCTTGTGAAGTTCTCGTCTCACAGTGTCGGCAAGTTCACCACTTCCAGACGCTTGGCCCTTCCCGGTTCCCTTCCATTCCCTTGCCTTCCTTCCGTCGGCCTTTGAATGCGAAGTATCCATAGGTTCCCCGCCTATCTTCAGGTCTGCCAACGCATCTGCGGCCGCAATGGCAGTAGAGAGGCATTGCACATTTTGCCTTCTCAACTCCAATTGCGCCCAATTCTTCAACCCGCTCATGAAGTAATGCAGCTTGTCTTCTTCCGCCATATTACTCACATTGAGCATCAAGGATGAAAATTCCTTGACATACTCCCTCACCGTGCCACTTTGTTTCAAGTGACGCAGCCCATCGCGTGCCATCCACGATGAATTCGTTGGAAGGAATTGGGATTTTAATTCCTTCTTCATCAACTCCCAAGTTTCAATTCTTGGCAGTCCAGCACCTTCTCCATCCGCACTTCGTGTACGCCACCACACCTTTGCATCATCCGTCAAGTACATTGGTGTGATCACCACCTTATCGGCATCGGCTATACGTGCAGCCTGGAAATACTGCTCCACGTCCCAAAGGAAATTTTCCAGTTCCTTGGCACTTCTTGCACCACCATAAGGCTTCGGCTCCGGAATCCTCAACTTAGTGCGCTCATCAGTTCTAGGGGCAGAATCTTGCAATGCCCTTCGAAGATCAGCCACTTCTCGTCGCAACTCTTCCTTCTCTTGGCGTACCAAGGCCATTTCTGCCAGCGTTGTCTCGTGCCTCGCCGCATAATCTGCCTCCAACCGCGCCATTCTCGCAAGAACAGAAGAATCATCATTCTCGAGAGCTTGCCCAACTAGTGTTTCCAACTGCTCAACTCTTTGACGCAGCTCCGCATTTGTGCCTCCCGCCATGTTCTCAAAAATTTCAACGTAATCTGCCACTGATCGTTCCGTCACTGCCACAACTTGCTATGGCACGTCGTGTCTCCGCTGCACACGATCTGCCTTCAACCGCGCTCTGATACCAACTGTCACGGGGTCGATTTTGGCCACTTAAATCCTGGCCGAGGTTTCGCCTCCGTGCGGCAGTCAAGCCTTGCCTGACTCAGCCTTCCCCAAAACTTGCCAATCGCACACAAGTTTGGCCTTCGACGAATTTAGGCAGCAAAACTGAATTTAAATGAGACAAGCATATACAGGAACAATTTCCCAACATTTATATTAATATGGAAAATAATACAAAGGACCCTCACTCTCGCTATGAACAATGCCGCTCACAGCCCACTCTCCGACTAAGATGACCTTGTCAATCTTGGCCGAACACTCGGATTGTCCCACAACCCAAGTGCCCTTTTTCCTGAAACACTTAGAACTCCTCACGTTTCCCTCGTGTTTCCCAGCAAGCAACTACACACGAATTACTTCACTCTTTCTGCCTAAGCCTAAGGGTCCTATTTATAGCACATTGGAACCCTTCACTTGGCAGCACATGCACATTTTCGGCCAACTGCCTTGTCCCACTAAGCTAGCCCACGTTCCTAACGTGTGGCTGACAACCCCAGCCACTTAGGATCCACTACTCACGAAATGGGGCATTACACAAGCATTACAAGATAATGGGGATAATGGGGGAACATGGGAGATCATGGCCTACAAACAAGGAACTCCTGCCAACCGCTTCCATGTGCTTCTCATGTGCAATTCGGACCAGCTGCATTCCGCCCTAAGGATGCTCGAGCTATGCCTTAGTCAATTTAACATTGTCCCATACCAATGCCGGCGTAATCCGCTGCCATCATATTTCCCGCACACTGCCCGGCGCCCATACACCGTGCGCACACTGCCTTTGGCCCTTGTCCGTTGCCATGTTCCTTTCTGCCTCATTTCCCTCGTGCCATCACTTGTATTTTCTTTCCTATAGCCTTGCCTTGGCTATTGAAAGCCTTTGCCGTCAACCCGCATTCCCGCTTTGCCTTAGCTTAGCCCGCATTTAGCTGTCCCGACCAATGTCATGCCGACTGTCTTTGGCGCGCATGCCGTGCCATGCCGCCCCATTTTGCCGATGCTGCCTTGTCAAGCCCTTTCCAAGCAAACCTTGTCCGCCCCAAGGTCTTGGCCTTGCTTGCCCGTTCCAGCCCGTCGACCCACTGATATTGGCGCGCATGCCATGCCATGCTGCCGCCCGTCCGTTGCCTTGTCAAGCCCTTCCAAGCAAACCTTGCCCATGCCAAGGTCTTGGCCTTGCTTGCACATCCGTTTGGCACGCATGCCGTGCCATGCTGCCGCCCGTCCTTGCCGATACTGCCTTGTCAAGCCCTTCCAAGCAAACCTTTGCGCGCCAAGGTCTTGGCCTTGCTTGCACATACTAGCATATCGACTTCCCGTCCATTGGCGCGCATGTCGTACCATGCTGCCGCCCGTCCTCGCCGACTTTCAAAGTTAGGGTCCTAACAAACCACCCACACCCTTTGAAATCGACGTCCTCGTCGAGTCGTCTCAATTGACGTACCTCGGAGGGTCATTGACATACCCCCCTTCTGGTTCCTCATCCTCCGCCACCTTGTCCTGTCCCTGTGCCGCAAGTACTGCATTTATCTTAGCCTGCACTGGACAGTTCCTTTTCAAGTGCGGACCACCACAAGTGAAACAGCCATCAAACTTGCTGCTTCCCTCCTTGCCCTTGTGAAGTTCTCGTCTCACAGTGTCGGCAAGTTCACCACTTCCAGACGCTTGGCCCTTCCCGGTTCCCTTCCATTCCCTTGCCTTCCTTCCGTCGGCCTTTGAATGCGAAGTATCCATAGGTTCCCCGCCTATCTTTAGGTCTGCCAACGCATCTACGGCCGCAATGGCAGTAGAGAGGCATTGCACATTTTGCCTTCTCAACTCCAATTGCGCCCAATTCTTCAACCCGCTCATGAAGTAATGCAGCTTGTCTTCTTCCGCCATATTACTCACATTGAGCATCAAGGATGAAAATTCCTTGACATACTCCCTCACCGTGCCACTTTGTTTCAAGTGACGCAGCCCATCGCGTGCCATCCACGATGAATTCGTTGGAAGGAATTGGGATTTTAATACCTTCTTCATCAACTCCCAAGTTTCAATTCTTGGCAGTCCAGCACCTTCTCCATCCGCACTTCGTGTACGCCACCACACCTTTGCATCATCCGTCAAGTACATTGGTGTGATCACCACCTTATCGGCATCGGCTATACGTGCAGCCTGGAAATACTGCTCCACGTCCCAAAGGAAATTTTCCAGTTCCTTGGCACTTCTTGCACCACCATAAGGCTTCGGCTCCGGAATCCTCAACTTAGTGCGCTCATCAGTTCTAGGGGCAGAATCTTGCATTGCCCTTCGAAGATCAGCCACTTCTCGTTGCAACTCTTCCTTCTCTTGGCGTACCAAGGCCATTTCTGCCAGCGTTGTCTCGTGCCTCGCCGCATAATCTGCCTCCAACCGCGCCATTCTCGCAAGAACAGAAGAATCATCATTCTCGAGAGCTTGCCCAACTAGTGTTTCCAACAGCTCAACTCTTTGACGCAGCTCCGCATTTGTGCCTCCCGCCATGTTCTCAAAAATTTCAACGTAATCTGCCACTGATCGTTCCGTCACTGCCACAACTTGCTATGGCACGTCGTGTCTCCGCTGCACACGATCTGCCTTCAACCGCGCTCTGATACCAACTGTCACGGGGTCGATTTTGGCCACTTAAATCCTGGCCGAGGTTTCGCCTCCGTGCGGCAGTCAAGCCTTGCCTGACTCAGCCTTCCCCAAAACTTGCCAATCGCACACAAGTTTGGCCTTCGACGAATTTAGGCAGCAAAACTGAATTTAAATGAGACAAGCATATACAGGAACAATTTCCCAACCTTTATATTAATATGGAAAATAATACAAAGGACCCTCACTCTCGCTATGAACAATGCCGCTCACAGCCCACTCTCCGACTAAGATGACCTTGTCAATCTTGGCCGAACACTCGGATTGTCCCACAACCCAAGTCCCCTTTTTCCTGAAACACTTAGAACTCCTCACGTTTCCCTCGTGTTTCCCAGCGAGCAACTACACACGAATTACTTCACTCTTTCTGCCTAAGCCTAAGGGTCCTATTTATAGCACATAGGAACCCTTCACTTGGCAGCACATGCACATTTTCGGCCAACTGCCTTGTCCCACTAAGCTAGCCCACGTTCCTAACGTGTGGCTGACAACCCCAGCCACTTAGGATCCACTACTCACGAAATGGGGCATTACACAAGCATTACAAGATAATGGGGATAATGGGGGAACATGGGAGATCATGGCCTACAAACAAGGAACTCCTGCCAACCGCTTCCATGTGCTTCTCATGTGCAATTCGGACCAGCTGCATTCCGCCCTAAGGATGCTCGAGCTATGCCTTAGTCAATTTAACATTGTCCCATACCAATGCCGGCGTAATCCGCTGCCATCATATTTCCCGCACACTGCCCGGCGCCCATACACCGTGCGCACACTGCCTTTGGCCCTTGTCCGTTGCCATGTTCCTTTCTGCCTCATTTCCCTCGTGCCATCACTTGTATTTTCTTTCCTATAGCCTTGCCTTGGCTATTGAAAGCCTTTGCCGTCAACCCGCATTCCCGCTTTGCCTTAGCTTAGCCCGCATTTAGCTGTCCCGACCAATGTCATGCCGACTGTCTTTGGCGCGCATGCCGTGCCATGCCGCCCCATTTTGCCGATGCTGCCTTGTCAAGCCCTTTCCAAGCAAACCTTGTCCGCCCCAAGGTCTTGGCCTTGCTTGCCCGTTCCAGCCCGTCGACCCACTGATATTGGCGCGCATGCCATGCTATGCTGCCGCCCGTCCGTTGCCTTGTCAAGCCCTTCCAAGCAAACCTTGCCCATGCCAAGGTCTTGGCCTTGCTTGCACATCCGTTTGGCGCGCATGCCGTGCCATGCTGCCGCCCGTCCTTGCCGATACTGCCTTGTCAAGCCCTTCCAAGCAAACCTTTGCGCGCCAAGGTCTTGGCCTTGCTTGCACATACTAGCATATCGACTTCCCGTCCATTGGCGCGCATGCCGTACCATGCTGCCGCCCGTCCTTGCCGACTTTCAAAGTTAGGGTCCTAACAGCAGGATACGGCCATGATACGTGTCAGGACGCGTCAGGACATGGCCATGGCACGCGTCAGGGCATGGCAGGGTGTGGCCATGGCACGAGTCAGGACGTCACAGGACATGGCCATCGCACGCGTCAGGACGTGGCAGTGCGTGGTCATGGCACAAGTTGGGACGTTGCAGGACATGGCAGGATATGGCCATGGTACGTGTCAGGGCGCGTCAGGACGTGGCCGGGCGTGGCCATGGCATGATTCGGGACGTCGCAGGACATGGCAGGGTGTGGCCATGGCACGAGTCGAGAGCTCGCAGGACGTGTCACGACATGGCCATGGCACGTGTCAGCACGCGTCAGGACATGGCAGGGCGTGGCCATGGCACGAGTCAAGACGTCGCAAGACATGGCAGGATATGGTGATGGTACGTGTCTAGACGCGTCAGGACATGGCCATGGCACGCGTCAGGACGTGGCCGAGGCACGCGTCAGGACGTGGCCGTGGCACGAGTCAGGACGTCGCAGGACATGGGCACGGCACGCGTCAGGACGTGGCAGGGCGTGGTCATGGCACAAGTTAGGACGTCGCAGGACATGGCAGGACATGGCCATGGCACGTGTCAGGACGCGTCTGGACAGGGCAGGGCGTGGCCATGGCACGAGTTGGGACATCGCAAGACATGGCAAGATATGGCCATTGTACGTGTCTGGACGCGTCAGGACATGGCAGGGCGTGGCCATGCCACGCGTCAAGATGTCGCAGGACATGGCCATGGCACGTGTCAGGACGCATAAGGACATGCCCATAGCACGTGTCCGGACGCGTCAGGACATGGAAGGGCGTGGCCATTGCACGAGTCGGGACGTCGCAAGACATGGCAAGGCGTGGCCATGGCACGTGTAGGGACGCATCAGGACATGGCCATGGCACTTGTCAAGACGCGTCAGGACATGGCAGGGCGTGGCCATCGCACGAGTCGGCACGTCGTAGGACGTGTCAGGACATGGCCATGGCCCGTGCCAGGACGCGTCAAGACATGGCATGGTGTGGCCATGGCACGAGTTGGGACGTCGCAGAACATGGCAGGGCGTTGCCATGGCACGAGTCGGGACCTCGCATGACGTGTCAGGACATGGCCATGGCACGTGTCAGGACGCGCCAGGACATGGCAGGGCGTGGCCATAGCACGAGTCAAGATGTCGCAGGACATGGCACGATATGGCCATGGTACGTGTTGGGACGCATCAGGACATGGCAGGGCGTGGCCATGCCACGAGTCAAGACGTCGCAGGACATGGCAGGATATGGCCATGGTACGTGTCAAGTCGCGTCAGGACATGGCCCTGGCACTGGTTCCTCCGTTACGGCCTTCTTCAGTATGTCGAAAGCATGTTGGCACCTGTCGTCCCACTCCCAAGCCTTCTTCTTCTTGAGTAGGTCAGTGAGTGGTGCCGCCTTGGCTGAATAGCCAGTAATGAAGCGGCGATAGTAATTCACAAGACCAAGGAAAGATCTAAGCTCCGGTACCTTGGTTGGTGGCTCCCATTCCTTGATCGCCCGCATCTTCTTGGTATCCATCATGATTTTGCCGCCTCTGATCACATGGCCTAGGAAGTGTACCTCTTCCTTGGCAAATGAGCACTTCTCCTTCTTGACATAAAGCTCATTGTCCCGCAAGGTCTTGAGAACGGCCCGTACGTGTTCTACATGCTCCTTTATGGTGTTGCTATATATGACTATGTCATCCAGGTAGACCACCACGAACCGCTCCAAGTAGGGGTGAAGAATCTCATTCATGAGAGTGCAAAATGTGGCTGGCGCATTTGTCAGGCCAAAGGGCATCACCAAGAACTCAAATGCCCCATAACGAGTACACAAGTTGTCTTGCCCTCGTCCCCTTCGGCTATGCGCACTTGATAGTATCCCGATCTTAGGTCAAGCTTGGTGTAAAACTTGGCCTTACCCAATTGATCAAAAAGGTCGGCAATGAGAGGAATTGGATACTTGTTTTTTATGGTTACCTTGTTGAGAGCCCGATAGTCTATGCAAAGACGCTGCGATCCGTCCACCTTGTGTTGGAATAACACCGGTGAACCATACGGTGCCTTGGAAGGTTGGATGAAGCCCATCTCCAACAATTCCGCCAACTGTCTTCGCAGCTCTTCTAATTCTGGTGGCGCCATCCGGTAGGGTGCTTTGGCTGGTGGCTTTGCCCCTGGCTCCAACTCGATCTTGTGATCCACCCCACGCCTGGGTGGCAGCTTACGGGGCAACTCGGGTGGCATTACGTCCTTGAATTCTTCCAGCACGTTCTGGATGCAAGCGGGGATATCGCCATCAACTCCCCCTTCTTCTTCTTGCTGAAGGACGGCTAACCATGTCTCCTCCCCACGTTTGATTCCCTTGGCCAGTTGCATGGCACTAAGTTGAGGAGATTTGGATGTCTTGGGAGGGGCAACAGCTGGAACCATGCATGGTTTCCCTTCCAAGATCCTCAACATGTTGAATCTAGGGAACGGAACTGCATTGTACTGTCGAAGGAACTCCATCCCTATAACAATGGTGAAATCATCTATTGGTGCCACCGAGAAGTCCACCTTGCCTGACCAGTCGCCAAGCTTCAACTCGGTCCCTGTTGCTACGCCATCCACGGGTTTGGCCTGGGCATTTACGGTCTTGAGCCAACTACCCTTGGAGTATGTCACCTTGAGTCCCAACCGTTCTGCCTCGGTTGAAGTGATGAAATTGTGAGTGGCGCCCGTATCAATCATTATGTGGACGGCCTTGTTGTTGACGTGCCCCTGCATGTACATGAGACTCCTATCACCCGCCTGGTGAGGAGTGGGCTTAACGTTCAGTGCGCTAAGCAGCTTCAGACATCCCATGGAAGCTTCGTTGCCATGCTCCTGTTGCTCCAACATGACGCTCATGGCTTTTCGCTGTGGGCAGTCCCTCGCCCAGTGTGGTCCTTGACATAGGAAGCAACCCTCCCTTGGTTTGGCCTCCTTTTTGTTGTCCCTGACCTGTTTCCCTTTGTCACCATGGGTTGTTGGCTTGTGGGTTCCGTACTTGGCTCCCCCACCTGTAACCGGCCAAGTCCTTTGAGTCTTGGACTTGGATGACTCGCCTTGGTGCTTGGCATGCCCTTTGTCAGCACTAGAGTATTCCTCCAATGTGGCAGCAACCTTGAGTGCCGTCGAGATGTCATCAGCCTTGGACCGTCTTAATTCTTGAACCGCCCATAGTTTAAGCCCGGAAAAGAAGTTGAACAAGAGATCCTCGTCGCTCATGTTGTCAATTTGTAGCATCAAGTTGGAGAATGCCTTGACATACTACTTGATCGAATGGCCCTGCTTGAGGTCTCTCATTTTCGCCCTTGCTTCGCGGCTTACGTGCACCGGGTAGAACTCCGCCTTGAGTTCTTTCTTTAGGGCATCCCAACTGTCTATGACGACCATCCCTTTGTCCATGTCGGCTCGTTTTCTTCGCCACCAAAGTGCAGCCATGTCAGTGAAATGTAGAGTGGCAGTATGTACCTGGGCCAACCCTGTTAAGTTGAGCGCCTCGAAGTAGCACTCCATGTGCCAAAGGTAGTTGTCTATGGTTACATTGTCTCGAGCTCCGTTGTATTCCTTTGGCTTTGGCAAGTCCATGGCACGGGCAGTGTCTCGGACTTCCACGGTTGATGTCGAGGCAGCTTCTTTCACCATGAAAGTACTCCTGCACATTGCCCAGTCGGCCTTGGTTTCTTCTACGGCAGCCTTGGACGCCTCTAGGCTTGACTTGGCTTCATCAACGTCCTGCCTCAAATCTGACAAGGCTTGATACACCTTGGCTTGAAACAAGCTGTTCTCGTTGGCTAACTCTGCCCCTGCAGCATAAATCCTCTATTGGAAAGTGTCCAACGAGGTATCGACCTTCTCGACGTATTCTTCAACGGTTTGCTCTGTGCGATCCAACCTCTCTTTTGAATCCGCCATAGCTATCTCAAGTTTAGCTAACCGAGCTTCAAAACTAGCAAGATAGTCACGAGATTTACCTCCCTTGTGTGGTGGTGGGACGGTGCGCTCCTCCTCGCGACCCTTGCGAACTTGCTCCTCACGCCGCTAGCCATGTCGTGAATGTGCCCTGCTAACCCACGAACCCTTTCGTAGCATTGCTCTGATACCAACTGTCACGGACCGGATAACTCCCTAGCTATCTTCCGTGCGGCCTTAGTCACAGTCCGCTCCTGCGATGTGCTAAGTCATCCTTTCCCCCGAAATATTGCCACAACAAAGCTAAGAGAGAAGCTAAGAAGAGAAGCTTGCAAGAAAGCTTTGTATTAAACAATAGAATGCTTTATACAAGTATTGGATTGCTTGAATGTTTCTTGGATGCAAATGCCAAATGCCTCTAGCCTATTTATAGTTGCTAGAGTCCCAAATCAACGGCTAAGATCTATTCTAATCAATGGCTAAGATCAAAGATCTAGAGAGTTCAACAAATCTCTACAAATCTCTACACCTAGTAGAATATACAAGAGAAGTCTAGGTGGGTCTAGAATCTTCTATTGGAAGGATCTAGACTTAGCTAGAGAAATATTACCATACGTGCGCCTAATCATCGCCTACGTGTCGCCCAGTCATCGCCCGCATGGCATAACCTCTTGGAAAATGGAGGGGCGTGACACATGGCACGTGTCAGGAAGCATCAGGATATGGCCATGGCACGTGTCAGGATGCATAAGGACATGGCCATAGCACGTTTCTGGATGCGTCAGGACATGGAAGGGCGTGGCCATGGCACGTCGGGACGTCACAGGACATGGCCTATGTGGCAATGGCACGTGTACGGACGCATCAAGACATGGCCATGGCACTTGTCAAGACGCGTCAGGACATGGCAGGGCGTGGCCATGGCACGAGTCGGGACGTTGCAGTACATGGCAGGGCGTGGCCATGGCACGAGTCAGGACGTCGCAGGACGTATCAGGACATAGCCATGGCACGTGTCAGGACGCGTCAAGACATGGCAGGGCGTGGCCATGGCACGAGTCGGGACGTCGCAGGACATGGCAGGGCGTGGCCATGGCACAGTCGGGACCTCGAAGGACGTGTCAGGACATGGCCATGGCACGTGTCAGATGCGTCCGGACATGGCAGGGCGTGGCCATGCCACGAGTCAAGACGTCGCAGGACATGGCGGGATATGGCCACGGTACGTGTCAGGACGCGTCAGAACATGGCCATGGCACGCGTCAGGACGTGGTAGGGTTTGGCCATGGCACGAGTCAGGACATCGCAGGACATGGCCATGGCACGCATCACGACGTGGCAGGGCGTGGTCATGGCACAAGTTAGGATGTTGCAGGACATGGCAGGATATGGCCATGGTACGTGTTAGGACGCGTCAGGACATGGCAGGGCGTGGTCATGGCACGAGTCGGGACGTCGCAGGACATGGCAGGGCGTGGCCATGGCACGAGCCGGGACGTCGCAAGATGCATCAGGACATGGCCATGGCACGTGTCAGGACGCATAATGATATGGCCATGGCACGAGTCAGGATGCATAAGTACATGGCCATAGGACGTGCCAGGACGCGTCAGGACATGGATGGGCGTGGCCATGCACGTGTAGGGACGCATCAAGACATGGCCATGGCACATGTCAAGACGCGTCAGGATATGGCAGGGCGTGGCCATGGCACGAGTCGGGATGTTGCAGGACATGGCAGGGCGTGGCCATGGAACGAGTCAGGACGTCGCAGGATGTATGAGGACATGGCCATGGCACGTGTCAAAACGCGTCAAGACATGGCAGGGCGTGGCCATGGCACGAGTCGGGACGTCGCAGGACATGGCAGGGCGTGGCCATGGCACAGTCGGGATCTCGAAGGACGTGTCAGGACATTGCCATGGCACATGTCAGGACGCGTCAGGACATGGCAGGGCTTTGCCATGCCACGAGTCAAGACGTCGCAGGACATGGCAGGATATGGCCAAGGTACGTGTCAGGACGCGTCAGGACATGGCCATGGCACGCGTCAGGACGTGGCACGGTGTGGCCATGGCATGAGTTAGGACATCGCAGGACATGGACATGGCACGTATCACGACGTGGCAGGGCGTGGTCATGGCACAAGTTAGGACGTTGCAGGACACGGCAGGATATGGCCATGGTACATGTCAGGACGCGTCAGGACATGGCAGGGCGTGGTCATGCCACGAGTCAAGACGTCGCAGGACATGGCAGGATATGGCCATGGTACGTGTCAGGACGCGTCAGGACATGGCCATGGCACGCGTCAGGACGCGTCAGGACATGGCCATGGCACGCGTCAGGACGCATCAGGACATGACAGGGCGTGGCCATGGCACGAGTCAAGACGTCGCAGGACATGGCAGGATATGGCAATGGTACGTGTCTGGACGCGTCAGGACATGGCCATGGCATGCGTCAGGACGTGGCAGGGTGTGGCCATGGCACGAGTCAGGGCGTCGCAGGACATGGCCATGGCACGCGTCAGGACGTGGCAGGGCGTGGTCATGGCACAAGTTAGGACGTCGCAGGACATGGCCATGGCACGTGTCAGGACGCGGCAGGACATGGCAGGGCGTGGCCATGGCACGAGTCGGGACGTCGTAGGACATGGCAGGGAGTGGCCATGGCACGAGTTGGGACGTCGCAGGATGCGTCAGGACATGGCAATGGCACGTGTCAGGATGCATCAGGATATGGCCATGGCACGTGTCAGGACGCATAAGGACATGGCCATAGCACGTGTCCGGACGCGTCAGGACATGGAAGGGCATGGCAATGGCACTAGTCGGGACATCACAGGACATGGAAATGCATGGCCATGGCACGTGTCAAGACGCATCAAGACATGGCCATGGCACTTGTCAAGACGCGTCAGGACATGGCAGGGCGTGGCCATGGCACGAGTCGCGACGTCGCACGACATGGCAGGGCGTGGCCATGGCACGAGTCGGGACGTCACAGGACGTTTCAAGACATGGCCATGGCAGGTGTCAGGACGTATCAGAACATGGCATGGCGTGGGCATGGAACGAGTCGGGACGTCGCAAGACCTAGCAGGGCGTGGCCATGGCACGAGTCGGGACGTTGCACGACGTGTCAGGACATGGCCATGGCACGTGTCATGACGCGTCAGGACATGGCAGGGCGTGACCATGTCACGAGTCAAGACGTCGCAAGACATGGCAGGGCGTGACCAAGGCACGAGTCAGGACATCGCAGGACATGGCAGGGCGTGGCCATGGCACGTGTCAAGACGCATCAAGACAAGACCATAGCACTTGTCAAGACGCGTCAGGATATGGCAGGGCGTGGCCATGGCACGAGTCGGGACGTCGCAGGACATGGCAGGGCGTGGCCATGGCACGAGTCGGGACGTCGCATGACGTTTCAGGACATGGCCATGGCACGTGTCATGATGTATCAGGACATGGCATGGCGTGGCCATGGCACGAGTCGGGATGTCACTTGACATGGCAGGGCGTGGCCATGGCACGAGTCGGGACGTTGCACGACGTGTCAGGACATGGCCATGGCACGTGACATGACGCGTCAGGACATGGCAGGGCGTGACCATGGCACGAGTCAGGACGTCGAAGGACATGGCAGGATATGGCCATGGTA
This sequence comes from Nicotiana benthamiana, assembly GCA_034376525.1. NCBI lineage: Eukaryota > Viridiplantae > Streptophyta > Magnoliopsida > Solanales > Solanaceae > Nicotiana > Nicotiana benthamiana. The sequence goes on along the minus strand of JAXGFW010000032.1, from coordinate 211,421 downwards.
CGTGTCAAGACATGGCCATGGCACGCGTCTGGACGTGGCACGACGTGGCTATGGCACGAGTTAGGACGTCGCAGGACATGGCCATGGCACACGTCAGGACGTGGCAGGGCGTGGCCATGGCACGAGTCGGGACGTTGCACGACGTGTCAGGACATGGCCATGGCACGTGTCATGACGCGTCGGGACATGGGAGGGCGTGACCATAGCACGAATCAGGACGTCGCAGGTCATGGCAGGATATGGCCATGGTACGTGTCAAGACATGGCCATGGCACGCGTCAGGACGTGGCACAACGTGGCTATGGCACGAGTCAGGACGTCGCATGACATGGCCATGGCACGAGTCAGGACGTGGCAGGGCGTGGCTATGGCACGAGTCAGGCCGTCGCAGCACATGGCCATGGCACGCGTCAGGACGTTGCAGGGCGTGGTCATGGCACGAGTCAGGACGTCGCAGGACATGGCAGGATATGGCTATGGTACGTGTTAGGATGCGTCAGGACGTGGCCATGGTACGTGTCAAGATGCGTCAAGATATGGCCATGGGACGCATCAGGATATGGCCATGGCACGTGTCAGAACGCATAAGGACATGGCCATAGCACGTGTCCGGACGCGTCAGGACATGGAAGGACATTGCCATGGCACGAGTCGGGACGTCGCAGGACATGGCAGGGCGTGGCCATGGCACGTGTATGAACGCATCAGGACATGGCCATGGCAGTTGTCAAGACGCGTCAGGACATAGCAGGGCGTGGCCATGCCACGAGTCGGGACGTCGCAGGACATGGCAGGGCGTGGCCATGGCACGAGTCGGGACGTCGCAGGACGTGTCAGGACATGGCCATGGCACGTTTCAGGACGCGTCAAGACATGGCAGGCCGTGGGCATGGCACGAGTCGGGACGTCGCAGGACATTGCAGGGCGTGGCCATGGCACAAGTCGGTACCTCGCAGGACGTGTCAAGACATGGCCATGGCACGTGTCAGGACGCGTCAGGACATGGCAGGCGTGGCCATAGCACGAGTCAAGATGTCCCAGGACATGGCAGGATATGGCCATGGTACGTGTGAAGACGCGTCAGGACATGGTAGGGCGTGGCCATGCCACGAGTCAAGACGTCGCAGGATATGGCCATGGTACGTGTTAGGACGCGTCAGATCATGGCAGGGCGTGGCCATGCCACGAGTCAAGACGTCGCAGGACATGGCAAGATATGGCCATGGTACGTGTCAGGACGCGTCAGGACATAGCCATGGCACGTGTCAGGACGTGGCAGGGTGTGGCCATGGCACGAGTCAGAACGTCGCAGGACATGGCCATGGCACGCGTCAGGACGTGGCAGGGTGTTGTCATGGCACAAGTTAGGACGTTGCAGGACATGGCCATGGCACGTGTCAGGACGCGGCAGGACATGGCAGGGCGTGGCCATGGCACAAGTCGGGACGTCGCAGGACATGGTAGGGCGTGGCCATGGCACGAGTCGAGACGTCGCAGGATGCGTCAAGACATGGCCATGGCACGTGTCAGGACGCATCAGGATATGGCCATGGCATGTGTTAGGACGCATATAGACATGGCCATAGCAGGTGATTGGACGCGTCAGGATATGGAAGGGCGTGGCCATGGCACGAGTCGGGACGTCGCAGGACATGGCAGGGCGTGGCCATGGCACGTGTCAGGACGCATCAGGACGTGGCCATGGCACTTGTCAAGACGATTCAGGACATGGCAGGGCATGGCCATGGCACGAGTCGGGACGTCGCAGGACATGGTAGGGCGTGGCCATGGCACGAGTCGGGACGTCGCAGGATGTGTCAGGACATGGCCATGGCACGTGTCAGGACGCATCAGGATATGGCCATGGCACGTGTCCGGATGCATAAGGACATGACCATAGCACGTGTCCGGACGCCTCAGGACATTAAAGGGCGTGGCCATGGCACGAGTCGAAACGTCGCTGGACATGGCAGGGCGTGGCCATGGCACGTGTAGGGATGCATCAAGACATGGCCATGGCACTTGTCAGGAAGCGTCAGGACATGGCAGGGCGTGGCCATGGCACAAGTCGGGACGTTGCAGGACATGGCAGGGCGTGGCCATGGCACGAGTCAGGACGTCGCAGGACGTATTAGGGCGTGGCCATGGCACAGTCGGGACCTCGAAGGATGTGTCATGACATGGCCATGGCACGTGTCAGGACGCGTTAGGACATGGCAGGGCGGTGCCATGCCACGAGTCAAGACGTTGCAGGACATGGCAGGATATGGCCAAGGTACGTGTCAGGACGCGTTAGGACATGGCCATGGCACGTGTTAGGACATCGCAGGACATGGCCATGGCACGCATCACGACGTGGCAGGGCGTGGTCATGGCACAAGTTAGGACGTTGCAGAACATGGCAGGATATGGCCATGGTACGTGTCAGGACGCGTCAGGACATGGCAGGGCGTGGCCATGCCACGAGTCAAGACGTCGCAGGACATGGCAGGATATGGCCATGGTACGTGTCAGGACGCAACAGGACATGGCCATGGCACGCGTCAGGACGCGTCAGGACATGGCAGGGCATGGCCATGGCACGAGTCAAGACGTCGCAGGACATGGCAGGATATGGCAATGGTACGTGTCTGGATGCGTCAGGACATGGCCATGGCATGCATCAGGACGTGGCAGGGTGTGGCCATGGCACGAGTCAGGACGTCGCAGGACATGGCCATGGCACGCGTCAGGACGTGGCAGGGCGTGGTCATGGCACAAAATAGGACGTCGCAGGACATGGCCAAGGCACGTGTCAGGACGCGACAGGACATGGCAGGGCGTGGCCATGGCACGAGTCAGGACGTCGCAGGACATGGCAGGGCGTGGCCATGGCACGAGTCGGGACGTTGCAGGATGCGTCAGGACGTGGCCATGGCACGTGTCAGGACGCATCAGGGTATGGCCATGGCACGTGTCAGGACGCATAAGGACATGGCCATAGCGTGTGTCCGGATGCGTCAGCACATGGAAGGGCGTGGCCATGGCACGAGTCGGGACGTATCAGGACATGGCCATGGCACTTGTCAAGATGTGTCAGGACATAGCAGGGCGTGGCCGTGGCACGAGTCGGGACGTCGCATGACGTGTCAGGACATGGCCATGGCACGTGTCATGACGCGTCATGACATGGCAGGGCGTGACCATGGCACGAGTCAGAACGTCGCAGGACATGTCAGGACATGGCCATGGCACGCGTTAGGACGCGTCAGGACATGGCCATGGCACGCGTCAGGACGCGTCAGGACATGATAGGGCGTGGCCATGGCACGAGTCAAGACGTCGCAGGACATGGCAATGGTACGTGTCTGGACGCGTCAGGACATGGCCATGGCATGCGTCAGGACGTGGCAGGGTGTGGCCATGACACGAGTCAGGGCGTCGTAGGACATGGCCATGGCACGCGTCAGGACGTGGCAGGGCGTGGTCATGGCACAAGTTAGGACGTCGCAGGACATGGCCATGGCACGTGTCAGGACGCGGCAGGACAGGGCAGGGCGTGACCATGGCACGAGTCGGGACGTCGTAGGACATGGCAGGGCGTGGCCATGGCACGAGTCGGGACGTCGCAGAATGCGTCAGGACATGGCCATGGCACGTGTCAGGATGCATTAGGATATGGCCATGGCACGTGTCAGGACGCATAAGGACATGGCCATAGCACGTGTCCGGACGCATCAGGACATGGAAGGGCGTGGCAATGGCACTAGTCGGGACATCGCAGGACATGGCAGGGCGTGGCCATGGCACGTGTCAAGGCGCATCAAGACATGGCCATGGCACTTGTCAAGAGGCGTCAGGACATGGCAGGGCGTGGCCATGGCACGAGTCGCGACGTCGCTGGACATGGCAGGGCGTGGCCATGGCACGAGTCGGGACGTCACAGGACGTTTCAAGACATGGCCATGGCACGTGTCAGGACGTATCAGAACATGGCATGGCGTGGCCATGGCACGAGTCGGGACGTCACTAGACATGGCAGGGCGTGGCCATGGCACGAGTCGGGACGTTGCACGACATGTATGGACATGGCCATGGCACGTGTCATGACGCGTCAGGACATGGCAGGGCGTGACCATGGCACGAGTCAGGACATCGCAGGACATGGCAGGATATGGCCATGGTACGTGTCAAGACATGGCCATGGCACGCGTCAGGACGTGGCACGGCGTGGCTATGGCACGAGTCAGGACGTCGCAAGACATGGCCATGGCACGCGTCAGGACGTGGCAGGGCGTGGCTATGTGTTACAGGGTTAATTTTTGCAAAATTAACACTGCACGGCAGTAGCTCGTAGCCACTTCAGCCTTTCACTTTTTCCACACAACACAGCCTTACTTGGACAATTTCAGGCTTGAACCAAACTTAAGAACACACACAGTTTACAGGTAAAAACCCAACCTTTATTATCTCTCTCAGAATAATACAAGGACTCTCGTTTTTAGGCTTGGCTCACAAGTGTTTTCTGAATGCCTTAGCCATATACGAAATTTACATAAATAAGGGGAGCTGCCAATGGCAGTTACAAAGGGACAGCTACAAAGGGGGATCATGTCTTCAGCCAACTCGCCCATGATCTTTGATCATGCCTTCAGCCACTCGCCCATGATCTCGGACATGCCTTCAGCCACTCGCCCATGATCTCGGCCATGTCTTCAGCCACTTACCCATGATCTCGAACATGCCCATAATTCTCGGATGTGGCTGCCTTGCACACAGCTTCATCATGTGCCGCGCCCCAGCTTCGTCATGTGCCGAGCACACAGCTTCGTCACATGCCGCGCATGCTTGCATCCAGCTTGTCCGCACCTTGCCCCTTAGCCAACCTTTGTCTCGGACCTTGCCTTGCCCATAATTCCATAGCCACGCCTTGCTATGAATTAAGTCATCCCACCAGTCCGCACATGCCTTTGCCCCGCTTTAGCCTTGGACCTTGCCTCGCCCTTAACTTCATAGCCACGCCCTGCTATAAGCTAAGTCGTCCCACTGATCCGCGCGCATGCCTTTGTCAAGTGCCATGCTTTGCCATAGCCGATGCCCACAAATCAAGGCCGCCTTGCCAACACTCCGGCTGCCTTGTCTTAGCTGCCTTTGCCTATGCCCATCACCACTTAGACACTCACCCAGCACCATACATTGCTTGTCACTGCTTCAAGAAGACATGTCAAGGGGCAATGTACAAGCCCTTGACACGCATTCTGCCCGACTTCCGTCATGTCTCATTTTGGGGGTCTAACAAACCACCCCCACTAGTTGAACTCGACGCCCTCGTCGAGGCTGATTTCAAATACTCTTCAATTTGATCGTTGAATTGCCACAATGAACTCCCTTTCTCCCAAGTCGCATCTGCCTCGGGCTTGTTCTTCCAGTGAATTAAAAATTCTGTCCGCCTATTTTTCTTGTGCATTCCAAGTACCCGGTGATCAAGAATTTTCTCAATTTCGTCCTCAATCTGATTGCGCACTTCAGGAGGAGCTCTCTTGATCTTGTGCCTTTCCGGATCTTCGGGATCTTCCTCATAGGGTCGCAAATAACTCACATGGAAGGTAGGGTGAATCTTCATTCTGTCCGGCAACTTCAACCGGCAAGCCACCTCGCCCACCTTTTTAATAACTTCAAACGGACCATCAAATCTCGCAACCAAGGCTCTATGCCTTACCCTGCTATCTATCTTCTTCCGTATTTGTGGAGTAAGCTTCAACAAGACCTTGTCGCCCACTTTGAACTCCAATGGCCGCCTATGCTGATCAGCATATTTTTTCATTCGTTTCTGTGCCACTTTCAGACTATCAGCAGCTTCGTCCATCATCATCTGTCTATCCAGCCCATACCGATATGCTGCAGGACATTTCCCTCCGGTCTTCTGTTGTGCCATCTTCGTAGGCAGTCTTGGCTGCCTGCCCAAAACAATCTCCATTGGACTCTTTTCTGTAGCTGAAGATTTGTGCAAGTTGTAGGACAATTGTGCACAATCTAACAAGTCTGCCCAATTTCGTTGGCTTGCAGTCACGAAATGCCTCAAATATTCTTCCAGCAGATGATTGATCCTTTCGGTCTGCCCATCTGTTTGGGGATGATTTGCTGTTGAAAATTTCAGATTAGTGCCCAGCAAATTGAATAAATAAGTCCAAAACTTGCCAGTGAATCTTGCATCCCCATCGCTCACAACATCTTCTGGCATCCCCAAGTGCTTCACTACATGCTTGAAAAACAATTCCGCCGCGACTTTTGAGGGACATTCCGTTGGAGCAGCCATAAAGACAGCATATTTGGAAAATCTGTCCACCACTACCATAACCGAAGATAGCCCATTTACCTTAGGAAACCCGCTGATAAAATCCATAGAAACAGATTGCCATGTCTCTTCAGGGATTGGCAAAGGTTGCAACAATCCTGCTGCTTTCTTCCGTTCCGTTTTATCGAGCTGGCAAACAAGACAGCTTTTCACATAAGCTTCGATGTCTTGTTCCATTCGTGGCCAGAAATAATACCTTGACAGCAATGCCATCATCCTCTCAATACCCGGATGACCAGCCCAAAGAGTATCGTGAGATTCCTTCAGCAACTCACGACGTAGTCCGTTACCCAATGGTACGACGATTCTCCCCCCTTTGAAATGGAGTAGATCGTCCTCGATCCAATACCGTCGCACGGTACTTTCCTTCACTAGATTTATTGTGTTTATATACACTGGATCATTTTTAGCCGCTGACTTGATTCGATCCACAAAATCCGATTCAAGTCTTGAAATTGAATAAACAGCAACAATGACTTCTTTCCGACTCAAAGCATCCGCTACCTGGTTGTGTTTTCCTGGCTTGTGCTCCCACACAAAGTCGTATTCAGCTAGAAATTCCTGCCAACGTGCTTGCTTTGGACTTAACTTCTTCTGATTTTTGAAGAAGGTATTCGCCACATTGTCCGTCCTTACGACGAACTTTGTCCCCAACAAATAAACACGCCAAATTTGCAAGCAGTGAACAACAGCAACCATTTCTTTCTCGTGCGTTGAGTATCTTTGTTCTGCTTCATTCAGCCTACTCTCAAAGGCCACTGGATGACCTTCCTGAATCAAAACGCCTCCAACAGCCTTGTCGGATGCGTCTGTGTGAACTTCAAATGGTAACTCAAAATCGGCAAGCCACAATATTGGTCCTGTGGCCATGGCTTCTTTTAACCGACAAAACGCAGCCTCACACTTCTCTGACCAATCCCATTTAACATTCTTTTTCAACAAATCTGTTAAAGGAGCAGCCCTTTTTGAGTAACCCGCAATGAACTTCCGATAATAATTGGACAATCCAAGGAAAGATCTTAACTCTTTCACAGACTTAGGTACCTGCCAATCTACAATAGCCTGCACCTTAGTCGGGTCCATCCGCACTTGATTTTCACTTACCAAGTGCCCCAAGAATTTAATCTCATGTCTGGCAAACTCACACTTTTCTTTCTTCACATACAGTTCGTACTCCAGCAGCCGAGACAGTACTTTTTCTAAGTGTGCAGTGTGTTCATCCAAATTTTGATTATAAATAACAATGTCGTCCAAATAAACAACGACAAAATTATCTAAGTACTCATATAACACATCGTTCATAAGGTTGCAAGACGTAGCAGGGGCGTTTGTCAACCCAAACGGCATAACTAGGAACTCATATGAGCCATACCTTGTAACACAAGTAGTTTTTGACTCATCGCCTTCGGCTATCCGCACCTGCCAGTAACCAGATCTCAAATCTAGCTTCGTAAACCATCTTGCTCTGCTCAATCTATCCATCAAATCCTGCACCAATGGAACGGGGTATTTGTTCTTTACCGTGACTTTGTTCAGCGCCCGATAGTCGACACACATCCTTAGCGTCCCATCCTGTTTCTTTTGGAATAAAACAGGTGCACCAAAGGGAGCTTTGGATGGCTTAATTAGCCCCGCATCCAGCAGCTCGTTCAAACTTTTCCGCAACTCAGCTAATTCCTTCGGCGCCATTCGATAAGGAGGTTGTGCAGGAGGCGTTGAACCCGGCATCAACTCTATTTTATGATCAATAGCTCTCCGTGGTGGCAGCTTCTTCGGCAACTCTGATGGCATCACGTCAGCAAAATCGCTCAAAAGTTGAGCAACACAGTCTGGTACGTCAACCTTCACGTCAGGCTTCATTTCCACCAGGGCAGCAAGGATTGTCTTATCTCCTCGCTTCAACCCTTTCTCGACCATCATGGCAGAAATCATTGCAGCCTTCTGTTTACTTTCCTCTTTCCCATAAGGATAAACAGCCTTCACAAAACCAGGAGACGTCTCATTCATGATCATTACTCCGTCCAAGTGAGGCATTGGGACGAAGCAATGTTTCTTCATAAAGTCGATTCCGAGGATCACCTCAAAATCTTCTATAGGCATCACCATCAAGTTTACCTTCCCCTTCCAGTTCCCCACAGACATGGGAACGTCATAAGCCATGCCGTCAATGGCTTTGGCTTTGGTATTCACTGTCTTTACACAGGAAGAACTTTTTGACAATCTCAACCCATATTTCTTTACCAAACTGGCACACATAAGGGTGTGAGTAGCACCTGTGTCAACCATGGCTATCACACTTTTCTCCGCAATTTTCATCTCGATGTGCATCAACACAGATTGAGAGTTTGTCTCGTTGACATTCAACAATTGCAAGGGATTTACATAGGCAACAACCCCATCTTCGCCTTCTCCTTCTTGTTCATTTTCCTTTGCAAGCAACGCATTCACCCGCCCTCTGTTCGGACAGTGTTTTGCAAGATGAGGACATGGTACGTGTTAGGACGCGTCAGGACATGGCCATGGCAAGCGTCAGGACATGCGTGGCCATGGCACGAGTCAAGACGTCGCAGGACATGGCAGGATATGGCAATGGTACGTGTCTGGACGCGTCAGGACATGGCCATGGCATGCATCAGGACGTGGCAAAGTGTGGCCATGGCAGGAGTCAGGACGTCGCAGGACATGGCCATGGCACGCGTCAGGACGTGGCAGGGCGTGGTCATGGCACAAGATAGGACGTCGCAGGACATGGCCATGGCACGTGTCACGACGCGACAGGACATGGCAGGGCGTGGCCATGGCATGAGTCAGGACGTCGCAGGACATGGCAGGGCGTGGCCATGGCACGAGTCGGGACGTTGCAGGATGCGTCAGGACGTGGCCATGGCACGTGTCAGGACGCATCAGGATATGGCCATGGCACGTGTCAGGACGCATAAGGACATGGCCATAGCGCGTGTCCAGATGCGTCAGGACATGGAAGGGCGTGGCCATGGCACGAGTCGGGACGTATCAGGACATGGCCATGGCACTTGTCAAGATGCGTCAGGACATGGCAGAGCGTGGCCACGGCACGAGTCGGGACGTCGCATGGCGTGTCAGGACATGGCCATGGCACGTGTCATGACGCGTCAGGACATGGCAGGGCGTGACCATAGCACGAGTCAGAACGTCGTAGGACATGGCAGGATATGGCCATGGTACGTGTCAAGACATGGCCATGGCACGCGTCAGGACGTGGCACGGCGTGGCTATGGCACGAGTCAGGACGTCGCAGGACATGGCCATGGCACGCGTCAAGACGTGGCAGGGCGTGGCTATGGCACGAGTCAGGCCGTCGCAGGACATGGCCATGGCACGCGTCAGGACGTTGCAGGGCGTGGTCATGGCACGAGTCAGGACGTCGCAGGACATGGCAGGATATGGCTATGGTACGTGTCAGGACGCGTCAGGACGTGGCCATGGTACGTGTCAAGATTTGTCAGGATATGGCCATGGGACGCATCAGGATATGGCCATGGCACGTATCAGAACGCATAAGGACATGGCCATAGCACGTGTCCGAACACGTCAGGACATGGAAGGTCATTGCCATGGCACGAGTCGGGACGTCGCAGGACATGGCAGGGCGTGGCCATGGCACGTGTAGGAACGCATCAGGACATGGCCATGGCAGTTGTCAAGATGCGTCAGGACATAGCAGGGCGTGGCCATGGCACGAGTCGGGACGTCACAGGACATGGCAGGGCGTGGCCATGGCACGAGTCGGGACGTCGCAGGACGTGCCAGGACATGGCCATGGCACGTGTCAGGACGCGTCAAGACATGGCAAGGCGTGGGCATGGCACGAGTCGGGACGTCGCAGGACATGGCAGGGCGTGGCCATGGCACGAGTCGGGACCTCGCAGGACGTGTCAAGACATGGCCATGGCACGTGTCAGGACGCGTCAGGACATGGCAGGCGTGGCCATAGCACGAGTCAAGATGTTGCAGGACATGGCAGGATATGGCAATGGTACGTGTGAAGACGCATAGGACATGGTAGGGCGTGGCCATGCCACGAGTCAAGACGTCGCAAGACATGGCAGGATATGGCCATGGTACGTGTCAGGACGCGTCAGGACATGGCAGGGCGTGGCCATGCCACGAGTCAAGACGTCGCAGGACATGGCAGGATATGGCCATGGTACGTGTCAGGACGCGTCAAGACATTGCCATGGCACACGTCAGGACGTGGCAGGGTGTGGCCATGGCACGAGTCAGAACGTCGCAGGACATGGCCATCGCACGCGATAGGACGTGGCAGGGCGTGGTCATGGCACAAGTTAGGACATTGCAGGACATGGCCATGGCACGTGTCAGGACGTGGCAGGACATGGCAGGGCGTGGCCATGGTACAAGTCAGGACGCCGCAGGACATGGTAGGGCGTGGCCATGGCACGAGTCGGGACGTCGCAGGATGCGTCAGGACATGGCCATGGCACGTGTCAGGACGCATCAAGATATGGCCATGGCACGTGTTAGGACGCATAAAGACATGGCCATAGCACGTGTCCGGACGCGTCAGGACATGGAAGGGCGTGGCCATGGCACGAGTCGGGACGTCGCAGGACATGGCAGGGCGTGGCCATGCCACGTGTCAGGACGCATCAGGACATGGCCATGGCACTTGTCAAGACGATTCAGGACATGGCAGGGCATGGCCATGGCACGAGTCGGGACGTCGCAGGAGGTGTCAGGACATGGCCATGGCACGTGTCAGGACGCATTAGGATATGGCCATGGCACGTGTCCGGATGCATAGGGACATGGCCATAGCACGTGTCCGGACGCGTCATGACATTGAAGGGTGTGGCCATGGCACGAGTCGAAACATCGCAGGACATGGGAGGGCGTGGCCATGGCACGTGTAGGGATGCATCAAGACATGGCCATGGCACTTGTCAAGACGCGTCAGGACATGGCAAGGCGTGGCCATGGCACGAGTCGGGACGTGGCCATGGTACGTGTCAAGATTTGTCAGGATATGGCCATGGGACGCATCAGGATATGGCCATGGCACGTATCAGAACGCATAAGGACATGGCCATAGCACGTGTCCGGACGCGTCAGGACATGGAAGGACATTGCCAAGGCACGAGTCGGGACGTCGCAGGACATCGCAGGGCGTGGCCATGGCACGAGTAGGAACGCATCAGGAAATGGCCATGGCAGTTGTCAAGACGCGTCAGGACATAGCAGGGCGTGGCCATGGCACGAGTCGGGACGTCACCGGACATGGCAGGGCGTGGCCATGGCACAAGTCGGGACGTCGCAGGACGTGTCAGGACATGGCCATGGCACGTGTCAGGACGCGTCAAGACATGGCAAGGCATGGGCATGGCACGAGTCGGGACGCCGCAGGACATGGCAGGGCGTGGCTATGGCACGAGTCGGGACCTCGCAGGACGTGTCAAGACAGGCCATGGCACGTATCAGGTCACGTCAGGACATGGCAGGCGTGGCCATAGCACGAGTCAAGATGTTGCAGGACATGGAAGGATATGGCTATGGTACGTGTGAAGACGCATAGGACATGTTCGGGCGTGGCCATGCCACGAGTCAAGGCGTCGCAAGACATCGCAGGATATGGCCATGGTACGTGTCAGGACGCGTCAGGACATGGCAGGGCGTGGCCATGCCACGAGTCAAGACGTCGCAGGACATGGCAGGATATGGCCATGGTACGTGTGAGGACGCGTCAGGACATAGCCATGGCACACGTCAGGACGTGGCAGGGTGTGGCCATGGCACGAGTCAGAACGTCGCAGGACATGGCCATGGCACGCGATAGGATGTGGCAGGGCGTGGTCATGGCACTAGTTAGGACATTGTAGGACATGGCCATGGCATGTGTCAGGACGCGGCAGGACATGGTAGGGCGTGGCCATGGCACGAGTCGGGACGTCGCAGGATGCGTCAGGACATGGCCATGGCACATGTCAGGACGCATCAGGATATGGCCATGGCACGTGTTAGGACGCATAAAGACATGCCCATAGCACGTGTCCGGACTCGTCAGGACATGGAAGGGCGTGACCATGGCACGAGTCGGGACGTCGCAGGACATGGCAGGGCGTGGCCATGGCACGTGTCAGGACGCATCAGGACATGGCCATGGCACCTGTCAAGACGATTCAGGACATGGCAGGGCATGGCCATGGCACGAATCACGTCGCAGGACATGGCAGGGCGTGGCCATGGCACGAGTCGGGACGTCGCAGGATGTGTCAGGACATGGCCATCGCACGTGTCAGGACGCATTAGGATATGGCCATGGCACGTGTCCGGATGCATAGGGACATGGCCATAGCACGTGTCCGGACGCGTCAGGATATTGAAGGGCGTGGCCATGGCACGAGTCGAAACATCGCAGGACATGGCAAGGCGTGGCCATGGCACGTGTAGGGATGCATCAAGACATGGCCATGGCACTTGTCAAGACGCGTCAGGACATGGCAAGGCGTGGCCATGGCACTAGTCGGGACGTTGCAGGACATGGCAGGGCGTGGCCATGGCATGAGTCAGGACGTCGCAGGACGAATCAGGACATGGCCATGGCACGTGTCAGGACGCGTCAAGACATGGCAGGGCGAGGCCATGGCACGAGTCGGGACGTCGCAGGACATGGCAGGGCGTGGCCATGGCACAGACGGGACCTCGAAGGACGTGTCAAGACATGGCCATGGCACGTGTCAGGACGCGTCAGGATATGGAAGGGCGTTGCCATGCTACGAGTCAAGACGTCGCAGGACATGGCAGGATATGGCCAAGGTACGTGTCAGGACGTGTCAGGACATGGCCATGGCACGCGTCAGGACGTGGCAGGGTGTGGCCATGGCACGAGTTAGGACATCGCAGGACATCGCCATGGCACGCATCACGACGTGGCAAGGCGTGATCATGTCACAAGTTAGGACGTTGCAGGACATGGCACGATATGGCCATGGTATGTGTCAGGACGCGTCAGGACATGGCAGGGCGTGGCCATGCCACGAGTCAAGATGTCGCAGGACATGGCAGGATATGTCCATGGTACGTGTCAGGACGCGTCAGGACATGGCCATGGCACGCGTCAGGACGCGTCAGGACATGGCAGGGCGTGGCCATGGCACGAGTCAAGACGTCGCAGGACATGGCAGGATATGGCAATGGTACGTGTCAGGACGCGTTAGGACATGGCCATGGCACGAGTTAGGACATCGCAGGAGATGGCCATGGCACGCATCACGACGTGGCAGGCCGTGGTCATGGCACAAGTTAGGACGTTGGAGGACATGGCAGGATATGGCCATGGTACGTGTCAGGACACGTCAGGACATGGCAGGGCGTGGCCATGCCACGAGTCAAGACGTCGCAGGACATGGCAGGATATGGCCATGGTACGTGTCAGGACGCATCAGGACATGGCCATGGCACGCGTCAGGACGCGTTAGGACATGGCAGGGCGTGGCCATGGCACGAGTCAAGACGTCGCAGGACATGGCAGGATATGGCAATGGTACGTGTCTGGACGCGTCAGGACATGGCCATGGCATGCATCAGGACGTGGCAGGGTGTGGCCATGGCACGAGTCAGGACGTCGCAGGACATGGCCATGGCACGCGTCAGGACGTGGCAGGGCGTGGTCATGGCACAAGATAGGACGTCGCAGGACATGGCCATGGCACGTGTCACGACGCGACAGGACATGGCAGGGCGTGGCCATGGCACGAGTCAGGACGTTGCAGGACATGGCAGGGCGTGGCCATGGCATGAGTCGGGACGTTGCAGGATGCGTCAGGACGTGGCCATGGCACGTGTCAGGACGCATCAGGATATGGCCATGGCACGTGTTAGGACGCATAAGGACATGGCCATAGCGCGTGTCCGGATGCGTCAGGACATGGAAGGGCGTGGCCATGGCACGAGTCGGGACGTATCAGGACATGGCCATGGCACTTGTCAAGATGCGTCAGGAAATGGCAGGGCGAGGCCATGGCACGAGTCGGGACGTCGCATGACGTGTCAGGACATGGCCATGGCACGTGTCATGACGCGTCAGGACATGGCAGGGCGTGACCATAGCACGAGTCAGAACGTCGCCGGACATGGCAGGATATGGCCATGGTACGTGTCAAGACATGGCCATGGCACGCGTCTGGACGTGGCACGGCGTGGCTATGGCACGAGTCAGAACGTCGCAGGACATGGACATGGCACGCGTCAAGACGTGGCAGGGCGTGGCTATGGCACGAGTCAGGCCATCGTAGGACATGGCCATGGCACGCGTTAGGACGTTGCAGGGCGTGGTCATGGCACGAGTCAGGACGTCGCAGGACATGGCAGGATATGGCTATGGTACGTGTCAGGACGCGTCAAGACGTGGCCATGGTACGTGTCAAGATTTGTCAGGATATGGCCATGGGACGCATCAGGATATGGCCATGGCACGTATTAGAACGCATAAGGACATGGCCATAGCACGTGTCCGGACGCGTCAGGACATGGAAGGACATTGCCAAGGCACGAGTCGAGACGTCGCAGGACATGGCAGGGCGTGGCCATGGCACGAGTAGGAACGCATCAGGAAATGGCCATGGCAGTTGTCAAGACGCGTCAGGACATAGCAGGGCGTGGCCATGGCACGAGTCGGGACGTCACAGGACATGGCAGGGCGTGGCCATGGCACGAGTCGGGACGTCGCAGGACGTGCCAGGACATGGCCATGGCACGTGTCAGGACGCGTCAAGACATGGCAAGGCGTGGGCATGGCACGAGTCGGGACGTCGCAGGACATGGCAGGGCGTGGCCATGGCACGAGTCGGGACCTCGCAGGACGTGTCAAGACAGGCCATGGCACGTATCAGGTCGCGTCAGGACATGGCAGGCGTGGCCATAGCACGAGTCAAGATGTTGCAGGACATGGAAGGATATGGCCATGGTACGTGTGAAGACGCATAGGACATGTTCGGGCGTGGCCATGCCACGAGTCAAGGCGTCACAAGACATCGCAGGATATGGCCATAGTACGTGTCAGGACGCGTCAGGACATGGCAGGGCGTGGCCATGCCACGAGTCAAGACGTCGCAGGACATGGCAGGATATGGCCATGGTACGTGTGAGGACGCGTCAGGACATAGCCATGGCACACGTCAGGACGTGGCAGGGTGTGGCCATGGCACGAGTCAGAACGTCGCAAGACATGGCCATGGCACGCGATAGGACGTGGCAGGGCGTGGTCATTGCACTAGTTAGGACATTGTAGGACATGGCCATGGCATGTGTCAGGACGCGGCAGGACATGGTAGGGCGTGGCCATGGCACGAGTCGGGACGTCGCAGGATGCGTCAGGACATGGCCATGGCACGTGTCAGGACGTATCAGGATATGGCCATGGCACGTGTTAGGACGCATAAAGACATGTCCATAGCACGTGTCCGGACTCGTCAGGACATGGAAGGGCGTGGCCATGGCACGAGTCGTGACGTCGCAGGACATGGCAGGGCGTGGCCATGGCACGTGTCAGGACGCATCAGGACATGGCCATGGCACGGGTCGGGACGTCGCATGACAAGGCAGGGCGTGGCCATGGCATGAGTCGGGACGTCGTAGGACATGGCAGGGCGTGGACAAGGTACGAGTCGGGACGTCGCAGGATGCGTCAGGACATGGCCATGGCACGTGTCAGGATGCATCGGGATATGGCCATGGCACGTGTCAGGATGCATATGGACATAGCTATAGCACGTGTCCGGACGCGTCTGGACATGGAAGGGCGTGGCCATGGCACGAGTCGAAACATCGCAGGACATGGCAAGGGGTGGCCATGGCACGTGTAGGGATGCATCAAGACATGGCCATGGCACTTGTCAAGACGCGTCAGGAAATGGCAAGGCGTGGCCATGGCACTAGTCGGGACGTTGCAGGACATGGCAGGGCGTGGCCATGGCATGAGTCAGGACGTCGCAGGACGAATCAGGACATGGCCATGGCACGTGTCAGGACGCGTCAAGACATGGCAGGGCGAGGCCATGGCACGAGTCGGGACGTCGCAGGACATGGCAGGGCGTGGCCATGGCACAGTCGGGACCTCGAAGGACGTGTCAAGACATGGCCATGACACGTGTCAGGACGCGTCAGGACATGGCAGGGCGTTGCCATGCTACGAGTCAAGACGTCACAAAACATGGCAGGATATGGCCAAGGTACGTGTCAGGACGTGTCAGGACATGGCCATGGCACGCGTCAGGACGTGGCAGGGTGTGGCCATGGCACGAGTTAGGACATCGCAGGACATCGCCATGGCACGCATCACGACGTGGCAAGGCGTGATCATGTCACAAGTTAGGACGTTGCAGGACATGGCACGATATGGCCATGGTATGTGTCAGGACGCGTCAGGACATGGAAGGGCGTGGCCATGCCACGAGTCAAGATGTCGCAGGACATGGCAGGATATGTCCATGGTACGTGTCAGGACGCGTCAGGACATGGCCATGGCACGCGTCAGGACGCGTCAGGACATGGCAGGGCGTGGCCATGGCACGAGTCAAGACGTCGCAGGACATGGCAGGATATGGCAATGGTACGTGTCAGGACGCGTTAGGACATGGCCATGGCACGAGTTAGGACATCGCAGGAGATGGCCATGGCACGCATCACGACGTGGCAGGCCGTGGTCATGGCACAAGTTAGGACGTTGCAGGACATGGCAGGATATGGCCATGGTACGTGTCAGGACACGTCAGGACATGGCAGGGCGTGGCCATGCCACGAGTCAAGACGTCGCAGGACATGGCAGGATATGGCCATGGTACGTGTTAGGACGCATCAGGACATGGCCATGGCACGCGTCAGGACGCGTTAGGACATGGCAGGGCGTGGCCATGGCACGAGTCAAGACGTCGCAGGACATGGCAGGATATGGCAATGGTACGTGTCTGGACGCGTCAGGACATGGCCATGGCATGCATCAGGACGTGGCAGGGTGTGACCATGGCACGAGTCAGGACGTCGCAGGACATGGCCATGGCACGCGTCAGGACGTGGCAGGGCGTGGTCATGGCACAAGATAGGACGTCGCAGGACATGGCCATGGCACATGTCACGACGCGACAGGACATGGCAGGGCGTGACCATGGCACGAGTCAGGACGTCGCAGGACATGGCAGGGCGTGGCCATGGCATGAGTCGGGACGTTGCAGGATGCGTCAGGACGTGGCCATGTCACGTGTCAGGACGCATCAGGATATGGCCATGGCACGTGTTAGGACGCATAAGGACATGGCCATAGCGCGTGTCCGGATGCGTCAGGACATGGAAGGGCGTGGCCATGGCACGAGTCGGGACGTATCAGGACATGGCCATGGCACTTGTCAAGATGCGTCAGGAAATGGCAGGGCGAGGCCATGGCACGAGTCGGGACGTCGCATGACGTGTCAGGACATGGCCATGGCACGTGTCATGACGCGTCAGGACATGGCAGGGCGTGACCATAGCACGAGTCAGAACGTCGCCGGACATGGCAGGATATGGCCATGGTACGTGTCAAGACATGGCCATGGCACGCGTCAGGACGTGGCACGGCGTGGCTATGGCACGAGTAAGGACGTCGCAGGACATGGACATGGCACGCGTCAAGACGTGGCAGGGCGTGGCTATGGCACGAGTCAGGCCGTCGTAGGACATGGCCATGGCACGCGTTAGGACGTTGCAGGGCGTGGTCATGGCACGAGTCAGGACGTCGCAGGACATGGCAGGATATGGCTATGGTACGTGTCAGGACGCGTCAAGACGTGGCCATGGTACGTGTCAAGATTTGTCAGGATATGGCCATGGGACGCATCAGGATATGGCCATGGCACGTATCAGAACGCATAAGGACATGGCCATGGCACGAGTCGGGACGTCGCAGGATGTGTCAGGACATGGCCATGGCATGTGTCAGGACGCGTCAAGACATGGCAAGGCGTGGGCATGGCACGAGTCGGGACGTCGCAGGACATGGCAGGGCGTGGCCATGGCACGAGTCGGGACCTCGCAAGACGTGTCAAGACAGGCCATGGCAC
The DNA here is from genome assembly GCA_034376525.1 of Nicotiana benthamiana. Taxonomy (NCBI): domain Eukaryota; kingdom Viridiplantae; phylum Streptophyta; class Magnoliopsida; order Solanales; family Solanaceae; genus Nicotiana; species Nicotiana benthamiana. The sequence continues at coordinate 192,998 of JAXGFW010000032.1, read as the reverse complement.
GTATCAGGTCGCGTCAGGACATGGCAGGCGTGGCCATAGCACGAGTCAAGATGTTGCAGGACATGGCAGGATATGGCCATGGTACGTGTGAAGACGCATAGGACATGTTCGGGCGTGGCCATGCCACGAGTCAAGGCGTCGCAAGACATCGCAGGATATGGCCATGGTACGTGTCAGGACGCGTCAGGACAAGGCAGGGCGTGGCCATGCCACGAGTCAAGACGTCGCAGGACATGGCAGGATATGGCCATGGTACGTGTGAGGACGCGTCAGGACATAGCCATGGCACACGTCAGGACGTGGCAGGGTGTGGCCATGGCACGAGTCAGAACGTCGCAGGACATGGCCATGGCACGCGATAGGACGTGGCAGGGCGTGGTCATGGCACTAGTTAGGACATTGTAGGATATGGCCATGGCATGTGTCAGGACGCGCCAGGACATGGTAGGGCGTGGCCATGGCACGAGTCGGGACGTCGCAGGATGCGTCAGGACATGGCCATGGCACGTCTCAGGACGCATCAGGATATGGCCATGGCACGTGTTAGGACGCATAAAGACATGTCCATAACACGTGTCCGGACTCGTCAGGACATGGAAGGGCGTGGCCATGGCACGAGTCGGGACGTCGCAGGACATGGCAGGGCGTGGCCATGGCACGTGTCAGGACGCATCAGGACATGGCCATGGCACTTGTCAAGACGATTCAGGACATGGCAGGGCATGGCCATGGCACGAATCGGGACGTCGCTGGACATGGCAGGGCGTGGCCATGGCACGAGTCGGGACGTCGCAGGATGTGTCAGGACATGGCCATCGCACGTGTCAGGACGCATCAGGATATGGCCATGGCACGTGTCCGGATGCATAGGAACATGGCCATAGCACGTGTCTGGACGCGTCAGGACATTGAAGGGCGTGGCCATGGCACGAGTCGAAACATCGCAGGACATGGCAGGGCGTGGCCATGGCACGTGTAGGGATGCATCAAGACATGGCCATGGCACTTGTCAAGACGCGTTAGGACATGGCAAGGCGTGGCCATGGCACGAGTCGGGACGTTGCAGGACATGGCAGGGCGTGGCCATGGCACGAGTTAGGACGTCGCAGGACGTATCAGGCCATGGCCATGGCACGTGTCAGGACGCGTCAAGACATGGCAGGGCGAGGCCATGGCACGAGTCGGGACGTCGCAGGACATGGCAGGGAGTGGCCATGGCACAGTCGGGACCTTGAAGGACGTGTCAGGACATGGCCATGGCACGTGTCAGGACGCGTCAGGACATGGCAAGGCGTTGCCATGCTACGAGTCAAGACGTCGCAGGACATGGCAGGATATGGCCAAGGTACGTGTTAGGACGTGTCAGGACATGGCCATGGCACGCGTCAGGACGTGGCAGGGTGTGGCCATGGCACGAGTTAGGGCATCGCAGGACATGGCCATGGCACGCATCACGGCGTGGCAAGGCGTGATCATGTAACAAGTTAGGACGTTGCAGGACATGGCAGGATATGGCCATGGTACATGTCAGGACGCGTCAGGACACCGCAGGGCGTGGCCATGCCACGAGTCAAGACGTCGCAGGACATGGCAGGATATGGCCATGGTACGTGTCAGGACGCGTCAGGAAATGGCCATGGCACGCGTCAGGATGCGTCAGGACATGGCAGGGCGTGGCCATGGCACGAGTCAAGACGTCGCAAGACATGGCAGGATATGGCAATGGTACGTGTCTGGACGCGTCAGGACATGGACATGGCATGCATCAGGACGTGGCAGGGTGTGGCCATGGCACGAGTCAGGACGTCGCAGGACATGGCCATGGCACGCATCAGGACGTGGCAAGGCGTGGTCATGGCACAAGTTAGGACGTCGCAGGACATGGCCATGGCACATGTCAGGACAAGGCAGGGCGTGGCCATGGCATGAGTCAGGACGTCGCAGGACATGGCAGGGCGTGGCCATGGAATGAGTCGGGACGTCGCAGGATGCGTCAGGACATGGCCATGGCACGTGTCAGGACGCATCAGGATATGGCCGTGGCACGTGTCCAGGCGCATAAGGACATGGCCATAGCACGTGTCCGGATGCGTCAGGACCTGGAAGGGCGTGGCCATGGCACGAGTCGGGACGTATCAGGACATGGCCATGGCACTTGTCAAGACGCGTCAGGACATGGTAGGGCGTGGCCATGGCACGAGTCGGGACGTCGCATGACGAGTCAGGACATGGCCATGGCACGTGTTTGGACACGTCGGGACATGGCAGGGCTTGGCCATGGCACCAGTCAAGACGTCGCAAGACATGGCAGGATATGGCCATTGTGCGTGTCAGGACGTCGCAGGACATGGTCATGGCACGCGTCTGGACGTGGCATGGCGTGGTCATGGAACAAGTTAGGACGTCCTAGGACAGGGCAGGATATGGCCATGGTACGTGTCAGGACGTGGCCATGGTACGTGTCAAGATGCGTCAGGACATGGCCATGGCACGTGTCAGGACGTTCAGGACATGGCCATGGCACGTATCAGGACGCATCGGGACATGGCCATGGCACGTGTCAGGACGCATCAGGACATGGCAGGGCGTGGCCATGGCACGGGTCGGGACGTCGCATGACAAGGCAGGGCGTGGCCATGGCATGAGTCGGGACGTCGTAGGACATGGCAGGGCGTGGACAAGGTACGAGTCGGGACGTCGCAGGATGCGTCAGGACATGGCCATGGCACGTGTCAGGATGCATCGGGATATGGCCATGGCACGTGTCAGGATGCATATGGACATAGCTATAGCACGTGTCCGGACGCGTCTGGACATGGAAGGGCGTGGCCATGGCACGAGTCGGGACGTCGCAGGACATGGCAGGGCGTGGCCATGGCACGTGTAGGGACGCATCAAGACATGGCGATGGCACTTGTCAAGACGCGTTAGGACATGGCAGGGCATGGCAGGATATGGCCATGGTACGTGTGAAGACGCGTCAGGACATGGTAGAGCGTGGCCATGCCACGAGTGAAGACGTCGCAGGACATGGCAGGATATGGCCATGGTACGTGTCAAGACGCGTCAGGACATGGCCATGGCACGCGTCAGGACGCGTCAGGACATGGCAGGATATGGCCATGGTACGTGTCAGGACGCGTCAGGACAAGGCAGGGCGTGGCCATGCCACGAGATAAGACGTCGCAGGACATGGCAGGATATGGCCATGGTACGTGTCAGGACGCGTCAGGACATGGCCATGGCACGCGTCAGGACATGGCAGGGCGTGGCCATGGCACGAGTCAAGACGTCGAAGGTCATGGCAGTATATGGCAATGGTACGTGTCTGGACGTGTCAGGACATGGCCATGGCATGCATCAGGACGTGGCAGGGTGTGGCCATGGCACGAGTCAGGACGTCGCAGGACATGGCCATGGCACGCGTCAGGACGTGGCAGGGCGTGGTCATGGCACAAGATAGGACGTCGCAGGACATGGCCATGGCACGTGTCAGGACGCGAGAGGACATTGCAGGGCGTGGCCATGGCACGAGTCAGGACGTCGCAGGACATGGCAGGGCGTGGCCATGGCACGAGTCGGGACGTTGCAGGATTCGTCAGGACGTGGCCATGGCACGTGTCAGGACGCATAAGGACATGGCCATAGCGCGTGTCCGGATGCGTCAGGACATGGAAGGGCGTGGCCATGGCACGAGTCGGGACGTATCAGGACATGGCCATGGCACTTGTCAAGATGCGTCAGGACATGGCAGGGCGTGGCCATGGCACGAGTCGGGACGTCACATGACGTGTCAGGACATGGCCATGGCACGTGTCATGACGCGTCAGGACATGGCAGGGCGTGACCATGGCACGAGTAAGGACGTCGCAGGACATGGCAGGATATGGCCATGGTACGTGTCAAGACATGGCCATGGCTCGCGTCTGGACGTGGCACGGCGTGGCTATGGCACGAGTCAGGACGTCGCAGGACATGGCCATGGCACGCGTCAGGACGTGGCAGGGCGTGGCTATGGCACGAGTCAGGCCGTCGCAGGACATGGCAATGGCACGCGTCAGGACGTTGCAGGGCGTGGTCATGGCACAAGTCAGGACGTCGCAGGACATGGCAGGATATGGCTATGGTACGTGTCAGGACGCGTCAGGACGTGGCCATGGTACGTGTCAAGATGTGTCAGGATATGGCCATGGGACGTATCAGGATATGGCCATGGCACGTATCAGAAAGCATAAGGACATGGCCATAGCACGTGTCCGGACGCGTCTGGACATGGAAGGACATTGCCATGGCACGAGTCGGGACGTCGCAGGACATGGCAGGGCGTGGCCATGGCACGTGTAGGAACGCATAGGGACATGGCCGTGGCAGTTGTCAAGACGCGTCAGGATATAGCAGGGCGTGGCCATGGCACGAGTCGGGACGTCGCAGCACATGGCATGGCGTGGCCATGGCACGAGTCGGGACGTCGTAGGACGTGTCAGGACATAGCCATGGCACGTGTCAGGACGAGTCAAGACATGGCAAGGCGTGGGCATGGCACGAGTCGGGACGTCGCAGGACATGGAAGGGCGTGACCATGGCACGAGTCGGGACCTCACAGGACGTGTCAAGACATGGCCATGGCACGTGTCAGGACGCGTCAGGACATGGCAGGCGTGGCCATAGCACGAGTCAAGATGTCGCAGGACATGGCATGATATGGCCATGGTACGTGTGAAGTCGCATAGGACATGTTAGGGCGTGGCCACGCCACGAGTCAAGACGTTGCAAGACAAGGCAGGATATGGCCATTGTACGTGTCAGGACGCGTCAGGACATGGCAGGGCGTGGCCATGCCACGAGTCAAAACATCGCAGGACATGGCAGGATATGGCCATGGTAAGTGTCAGGACGCGTCAGGACATAGCCATGGCACGCGTCAGGACGTGGCAGGGTGTGGCCATGGCACGAGTCAGAACGTCGCAGGACATGGCCATGGCACGCGTCAGGACGTGGCAGGGCGTGGTCATGGCACAAGTTAGGACGTTGCAGGACATGGCCATGGCACGTGCCAGGACGCGGCAGGACATGGCAGTGCGTGGTCATGGCACAAGTCGGGACGCCGCAGGACATGGTAGGGCGTGGCCATGGCACGAGTCGGGACGTCGCAGGATGCGTCAGGACATGGCCATGGCACGTGTCAGGACGCATCAGCATATGGCCATGGCACGTGTTAGGACGCACAAAGACATGGCCATAGCACGTGTCATGACGCGTCAGGACATGGCAGGGCGTGACCATAGCACGAGTCAGAACGTCGCAGGACATGGCAGGATATGGCCATGGTACGTGTCAAGACATAGCCATGGCACGCCTCAGGACGTAGCACGGCATGGCTATGGCACGAGTCAGGACGTCGCAGGACATGGCCATGGCACGCGTCAAGACGTGGCAGGGCGTGGCTATGGCACGAGTCAGGCCGTCGCAGGACATGGCCATGGCACGCGTCAGGACGTTGCAGGGCGTGGTCATGGCACGAGTCAGGACGTCGCAGGACCTGGCAGGATATGGCTATGGTACGTGTCAGGACGCGTCAGGACGTGGCCATGGTACGTGTCAAGATTTGTCAGGATATGGCCATGGGATGCATCAGGATATGGCCATGGCACGTATCAGAACGCATAAGGACATGGCCATAGCACGTGTCCGGACGCGTCAGGACATGGAAGGACATTGCCATGGCACGAGTGGGGACGTCGCAGGACATGGCAGGGCGTGGCCATGGCACGTGTAGGAACGCATCAGGACATGGCCATGGTAGGTGTCAAGACGCGTCAGGACATAGCAGGGCGTGGCCATGGCACGAGTCGGGACGTCACAGGACATGGCAGGGCGTGGCCATGGCACGAGTCGGGACGTCGCAGGACGTGTCAGGACATGGCCATGGCACGTGTCAGGACGCGTCAAGACATGGCAAGGCGTGGGCATGGCACGAGCCGGGACGTCGCAGGACATGGCAGGGCGTGGCCATGGCACGAGTCGGGACCTCGCAGGACGTGTCAAGACATGGCCATGGCACGTGTCAGGTCGCGTCAGGACATGGCAGGCATGGCCATAGCACGAGTCAAGATGTTGCAGGACATGGCAGGATATGGCCATGGTACGTGTGAAGACGCATAGGACATGGTAGGGCGTGGCCATGCCACGAGTCAAGACGTTGCAAGACATGGCAGGATATGGCCATGGTACGTGTCAGGACGCGTCAGGACATGGCAGGGCAAAGCCATGCCACGAGTCAAGACGTCGCAGGACATGGCAGGATATGGCCATGGTACGTGTCAGGACGCGTCAGGACATAGCCATGGCACACGTCAGGACGTGGCAGGGTGTGGCCATGGCACGAGTCAGAACGTCGCAGGACATGGCCATGGCACGCGATAGGACGTGGCAGGGCGTGGTCATGGCACAAGTTAGGACATTGCAGGACATGGCCATGGCACGTGTCAGGACGTGGCAGGACATGGCAGGGCGTGGCCATGGTACAAGTCGGGACGCCGCAGGACATGGTAGGGCGTGGCCATGGCACGAGTCGGGACGTTGCAGGATGCGTCAGGACATGGCCATGGCACGTGTCAGGACGCATCAGGATATGGCCATGGCACGTGTTAGGACGCATAAAGACATGGCCATAGCACGTGTCCGGACGCGTCAGGACATGGAAGGGCGTGGCCATGGCACGAGTTGGGACGTCGCAGGACATGGCAGGGCGTGGCCATGGCACGTGTCAGGACGCATCAGGACATGGCCATGGCACTTGTCAAGACGATTCAGGACATGGCAGGGCATGGCCATGGCACGAGTCGTGACGTCGCAGGACATGGCAGGGCGTGGCCATGGCACGAGTCGGGACGTCGCAGGATGTGTCAGGACATGGCCATGGCACGTGTCAGGACGCATTAGGATATGGCCATGGCACGTGTCCGAATGCATAGGGACATGACCATAGCACGTGTCCGGACGCGTCAGGATATTGAAGGGCGTGGCCATGGCACGAGTCGAAACATCGCAGGACATGGCAAGGCGTGGCCATGGCACGTGTAGGGATGCATCAAGACATGGCCATGGCACTTGTCAAGACGCGTCAGGACATGGCAAGGCGTGGCCATGGCACTAGTCGGGACGTTGCAGGACATGGCAGGGCGTGGCCATGGCATGAGTCAGGACGTCGCAGGACGAATCAGGACATGGCCATGGCACGTGTCAGGACGCGTCAAGACATGGCAGGGCGAGGCCATGGCACGAGTCGGGACGTCGCAGGACATGGCAGGGCGTGGCCATGGCACAGTCGGGACCTCGAAGGACGTGTCAAGACATGGCCATGGCACGTGTCAGGACGCGTCAGGACATGGCAGGGCGTTGCCATGCTACGAGTCAAGACGTCGCAGGACATGGCAGGATATGGCCAAGGTACGTGTCAGGACGTGTCAGGACATGGCCATGGCACGCGTCAGGACGTGGCAGGGTGTGGCCATGGCACGAGTTAGGACATCGCAGGACATCGCCATGTCACGCATCACGACGTGGCAAGGCGTGATCATGTCACAAGTTAGGACGTTGCAGGACATGGCACGATATGGCCATGGTATGTGTCAGGACGCGTCAGGACATGGCAGGGCGTGGCCATGCCACGAGTCAAGATGTCGCAAGACATGGCAGGATATGGCCATGGTACGTGTCAGGACGCGTCAGGACATGGCCATGGCACGCGTTAGGACGCGTCAGGACATGGCAGGGCGTGGCCATGGCACGAGTCAAGACGTCGCAGGACATGGCAGGATATGGCAATGGTACGTGTCAGGACGCGTTAGGACATGGCCATGGCACGAGTTAGGACATCGCAGGAGATGGCCATGGCACGCATCACGACGTGGCAGGCCGTGGTCATGGCACAAGTTAGGACGTTGCAGGACATGGCAGGATATGGCCATGGTACGTGTCAGGACATGTCAGGACATGGCAGGGCGTGGCCATGCCACGAGTCAAGACGTCGCAGGACATGGCAGGATATGGCCATGGTACGTGTCAGGACGCATCAGGACATGGCCATGGCACGCGTCAGGACGCGTTAGGACATGGCAGGGCGTGGCCATGGCACGAGTCAAGACGTCGCAGGACGTGGCAGGATATGGCAATGGTACGTGTCTGGACGCGTCAGGACATGGCCATGGCATGCATCAGGACGTGGCAGGGTGTGGCCATGGCACGAGTCAGGACGTCGCAGGACATGGCCATGGCACGCGTCAGGACGTGGCAGGGCGTGGTCATGGCACAAGATAGGACGTCGCAGGACATGGCCATAGCACGTGTCACGACGCGACAGGACATGGCAGGGCTTGGCCATGGCACGAGTCAGGACGTCGCAGGACATGGCAGGGCGTGGCCATGGCATGAGTCGGGACGTTGCAGGATGCGTCAGGACGTGGCCATGGCACGTGTCAGGACGCATCAGGATATGGCCATGGCACGTGTTAGGACGCATAAGGACATGGCCATAGCGCGTGTCCGGATGCGTCAGGACATGGAAGGGCGTGGCCATGGCACGAGTCGGGACGTATCAGGACATGGCCATGGCACTTGTCAAGATGCGTCAGGAAATGGCAGGGCGAGGCCATGGCACGAGTCGGGACGTCGCATGACGTGTCAGGACATGGCCATGGCACGTGTCATGACGCGTCAGGACATGGCAGGGCGTGACCATAGCACGAGTCAGAACGTCGCCGGACATGGCAGGATATGGCCATGGTACGTGTCAAGACATGGCCATGGCACGCGTCAGGACGTGGCACGGCGTGGCTATGGCACGAGTCAGGACGTCGCAGGACATGGACATGGCACGCGTCAAGACGTGGCAGGGCGTGGCTATGGCACGAGTCAGGCCGTCGTAGGACATGGCCATGGCACGCGTTAGGACGTTGCAGGGCGTGGTCATGGCACGAGTCAGGACGTCGCAGGACATGGCAGGATATGGCTATGGTACGTGTCAGGACGCGTCAAGACGTGGCCATGGTACGTGTCAAGATTTGTCAGGATATGGCCATGGGACGCATCAGGATATGGCCATGGCACGTATCAGAACGCATAAGGACATGGCCATAGCACGTGTCCGGACGCGTCAGGACATTGCCATGGCACGAGTCGGGACGTCGCAGGACATGGCAGGGCGTGGCCATGGCACGAGTAGGAACGCATCAGGGAATGGCCATGGCAGTTGTCAAGACGCGTCAGGACATAGCAGGGCGTGGCCATGGCACGAGTCGGGACGTCACAGGACATGGCAGGGCGTGGCCATGGCACGAGTCGGGACGTCGCAGGATGTGTCAGGACATGGCCATGGCACGTGTCAGGACGCGTCAAGACATGGCAAGGCGTGGGCATGGCACGAGTCGGGACGTCGCAGGACATGGCGGGGCGTGGCCATGGCACGAGTCGGGACCTCGCAGGACGTGTCAAGACATGGCCATGGCACGTATCAGGTCGCGTCAGGACATGGCAGGCGTGGCCATAGCACGAGTCAAGATGTTGCAGGACATGGCAGGATATGGCCATGGTACGTGTGAAGATGCATAGGACATGTTCGGGCGTGGCCATGCCACGAGTCAAGGCGTCGCAAGACATCGCAGGATATGGCCATGGTACGTGTCAGGACGCGTCAGGACATGGCAGGGCGTGGCCATGCCACGAGTCAAGACGTCGCAGGACATGGCAGGATATGGCCATGGTACGTGTGAGGACGCGTCAGGACATAGCCATCGCACACGTCAGGACGTGGCAGGGTGTGGCCATGGCACGAGTCAGAACGTCGCAGGACATGGCCATGGCACGCGATAGGACGTGGCAGGGCGTGGTCATGGCACTAGTTAGGACATTGTAGGACATGGCCATGGCATGTGTCAGGACGCGGCAGGACATGGTAGGACATGGCCATGGCACGTGTCAGGACGCATCAGGATATGGCCATGGCACGTGTTAGGACGCATAAAGACATGTCCATAGCACGTGTCCGGACTCGTCAGGACATGGAAGGGCGTGGCCATGGCACGAGTCGGGACGTCGCAGGACATGGCAGGGCGTGGCCATGGCACGTGTCAGGACGCATCAGGACATGGCCATGGCACTTGTCAAAATGATTCAGGACATGGCAGGGCATGGCCATGGCACGAATCGGGATGTCGCAGGACATGGCAGGGCGGGGCCATGGCACGAGTCGGGACGTCGCAGGATGTGTCAGGACGTGGCCATCGCACGTGTCAGGACGCATCAGGATATGGCCATGGCACGTGTCCGGATGCATAGGAACATGGCCATAGCACGTGTCTGGACGCGTCAGGACATTGAAGGGCGTGGCCATGGCACGAGTCGAAACATCGCAGGACATGGCAGGGCGTGGCCATGGCACGTTTAGGGATGCATCAAGACATGGCCATGGCACTTGTCAAGACGCGTTAGGACATGGCAAGGCGTGGCCATGGCACGAGTCGGGACGTTGCAGGACATGGCAGGGCGTGGCCATGGCACGAGTTAGGACGTCGCAGGACGTATCTGGCCATGGCCATGGCACGTGTCAGGACGCGTCAAGACATGGCAGGGCGAGGCCATGGCACGAGTCGGGACGTCGCAGGACATGGCAGGGAGTGGCCATGGCACAGTCGGGAACTTGAAGGACGTGTCAGGACATGGCCATGGCACGTGTCAGGACGCGTCAGGACATGGCAAGGCGTTGCTATGCTACGAGTCAAGACGTCGCAGGACATGGCAGGATATGGCCAAGGTACGTGTTAGGACGTGTCAGGACATGGCCATGGCACGCGTCAGGACGTGGCAGGGTGTGGCCATGGCACGAGTTAGGGCATCGCAGGACATGGCCATGGCACGCATCACGACGTGGCAAGGCGTGATCATGTAACAAGTTAGGACGTTGCAGGACATGGCAGGATATGGCCATGGTACGTGTCAGGACGCGTCAGGACACCGCAGGGCGTGGCCATGCCACGAGTCAAGACGTCGCAGGACATGGCAGGATATGGCCATGGTACGTGTCAGGACGCGTCAGGAAATGGCCATGGCACGCGTCAGGATGCGTCAGGACATGGCAGGGCGTGGCCATGGCACGAGTCAAGACGTCGCAAGACATGGCAGGATATGGCAATGGTACGTGTCTGGACGCGTCAGGACATGGCCATGGCATGCATCAGGACGTGGCAGGGTGTGGCCATGGCACGAGTCAGGACGTCGCAGGACATGGCCATGGCACGCATCAGGACGTGGCAAGGCGTGGTCATGGCACAAGTTAAGACGTCGCAGGACATGGCCATGGCACATGTCAGGACAAGGCAGGGCGTAGCCATGGCATGAGTCAGGACGTCGCAGGACATGGCAGGGCGTGGCCATGGAACGAGTCGGGACGTCGCAGGATGCGTCAGGACATGGCCATGGCACGTGTCAGGACGCATCAGGATATGGCCGTGGCACGTGTCAAGGCGCATAAGGACATGGCCATAGCACGTGTCCGGATGCGTCAGGACCTGGAAGGGCGTGGCCATGGCACGAGTCGGGACGTATCAGGACATGGCCATGGCACTTGTCAAGACGCGTCAGGACATGGTAGGGCGTGGCCATGGCACGAGTCGGGACGTCGCATGACGAGTCAGGACATGGCCATGGCACGTGTCTGGACACGTCGGGACATGGCAGGGCTTGGCCATGGCACCAGTCAAGACGTCGCAAGACATGGCAGGATATGGCCATTGTGCGTGTCAGGACGGGTCAGGACATGGCCATGGCACGCGTTTGGACGTGGCACGGCGTGGCTATGGCACGAGTCAGGACGTCGCAGGACATGGCCATGGCACGCGTCAGGACGTGGCAGGGCGTGGCTATGGCACGAGTCAGGCCGTCGCAGGACATGGCAATGGCACGCGTCAGGACGTTGCAGGGCGTGGTCATGGCACAAGTCAGGACGTCGCAGGACATGGCAGGATATGGCTATGGTACGTGTCAGGACGCGTCAGGACGTGGCCATGGTACGTGTTAAGATGTGTCAGGATATGGCCATGGGACGTATAAGGATATGGCCATGGCACGTATCAGAAAGCATAAGGACATGGCCATAGCACGTGTCCGGACGCGTCTGGACATGGAAGGACATTGCCATGGCACGAGTCGGGACGTCGCAGGACATGGCAGGTCGTGGCCATGGCACGTGTAGGAACGCATAGGGACATGGCCGTGGCAGTTGTCAAGACGCGTCAGGACATAGCAGGGCGTGGCCATGGCACGAGTCGGGACCTCACAGGACGTGTCAAGACATGGCCATGGCACGTGTCAGGACGCGTCAGGACATGGCAGGCGTGGCCATAGCACGAGTCAAGATGTCGCAGGACATGGCATGATATGGCCATGGTACGTGTGAAGTCGCATAGGACATGTTAGGGCGTGGCCATGCCACGAGTCAAGACGTTGCAAGACAAGGCAGGATATGGAAGGGCGTGACCATGGCACGAGTCGGGACCTCACAGGACGTGTCAAGACATGGCCATGGCACGTGTCAGGACGCGTCAGGACATGGCAGGCGTGGCCATAGCACGAGTCAAGATGTCGCAGGACATGGCATGATATGGCCATGGTACGTGTGAAGTCGCATAGGACATGTTAGGGCGTGGCCATGCCACGAGTCAAGACGTTGCAAGACAAGGCAGGATATGGCCATGGTACGTGTCAGGACGCGTCAGGACATGGCAGGGCGTGGCCATGCCACGAGTCAAGACGTCGCAGGACATGGCAGGATATGGCGATGGTACGTGTCAGGACGCGTCAGGACATAGCCATGGCACGCGTCAGGACGTGGCAGGGTGTGGCCATGGCACGAGTCAGAACGTCGCAGGACATGGCCATGGCACGCGTCAGGACGTGGCAGGGCGTGGTCATGGCACAAGTTAGGACGTTGCAGGACATGGCCATGGCACGTGCCAGGACGCGGCAGGACATGGCAGTGCGTGGTCATGGCACAAGTCGGGACGCCGCAGGACATGGTAGGGCGTGGCCATGGCACGAGTCGGGACGTCGCAGGATGCGTCAGGACATGGCCATGGCACGTGTCAGGACGCATCAGGATATGGCCATGGCACGTGTTAGGACGCACAAAGACATGGCCATAGCACGTGTCCGGACGCGTCAGGACATGGAAGGGCGTGGCCATGGCACGAGTCGGGACGTCGCAGGACATGGCAAGGCATGGCCATGGCAATTGTCAAGACGATTCAGGACATGGCAGGGCATGGCCATGGCACGAGTCGGGACGTCGTAGGACATGGCAGGGCGTGGCCATGGCACGAGTCGGGACGTCGCAGGATGTGTCAGGACATGGCCATGGCACGTGTCAGGATGCATCAAGATATGGCCATGGCACGTGTCCGGATGCATAGGGACATGGCCATAGCACGTGTCCGGACGCGTCAGGACATTGAAGGGCGTGGCCATGGCACGAGTCGAAACATCGCAGGACATGGCAGGGCGTGGCCATGGCACAATCGGGACCTCGAAGGATGTGTCAGGACATGGCCATGGCACGTGTCAGGACGCGTTAGGACATGGCAGGGCGGTGCCATGCCACGAGTCAAGACGTCGCAGGACATGGCAGGATATGGCCATGGTACGTGTCAGGACGCGTCAGGACATGGCCATGGCACGAGTTAGGACAGCGCAGGACATGGCCATGGCACGCATCACGACGTGGCAGGGCGTGATCATGGCACAAGTTAGGACGTTGCAGGACATGGCAGGATATGGCCATCGTACGTGTCAGGACGCGTCAGGACATGGCAGGGCGTGGCCATGCCACGAGTCAAGACGTCGCAGGACATGGCAGGATATGGCCATGGTACGTGTCAGGACGCGTCAGGACATGGCCATGGCACGCGTCAGGACGCGTCAGGACATGGCAGGGCGTGGCCATGGCACGAGTCAAGACGTCGCAGGACATGGCAGGATATGGCAATGGTACGTGTCTGGACGCGTCAGGACATGGCCATGGCATGCATCAGGACGTGGCAGGGTGTGGCCATGGCACGAGTCAGGACGTCGCAGGACATGGCCATGGCACGCGTCAGGACATGGCAGGGCGTGGTTATGGCACAAGTTAGGACGTTGCAGGACATGGCCATGGCACGTGTCAGGACGCGACAGGACATGGCAAGGCGTGGCCATGGCACGAGTCAGGACGTCGCAGGACATGGCAGGGCGTGGCCATGGCACGAGTCGGGACGTTGCAGGATGCGTCAGGACGTGGCCATGGCACGTGTCAGGACGCATCAGGATATGGCCATGGCACGTGTCAGGACGCATAAGGACATGGCCATAACGCGTGTCCGGATGCGTCAGGACATGGAAGGGCGTGGCCATGGCACGAGTCGGGACGTCGCAGCACATGGCATGGCGTGGCCATGGCACGAGTCGAGACGTCGCAGGACGTGTCAGGACATAGCCATGGCACGTGTCAGGACGAGTCAAGACATGGAAAGGCGTGGGCATGGCACGAGTTGGGACGTCACAGGACATGGAAGGGCGTGACCATGGCACGAGTCGGGACCTCACAGGACGTGTCAAGACATGGCCATGGCACGTGTCAGGACGCGTCAGGACATGGCAGGCGTGGCCATAGCACGAGTCAAGATGTCGCAGGACATGGCATGATATGGCCATGGTACGTGTGAAGTCGCATAGGACATGTTAGGGCGTGGCCATGCCACGAGTCAAGACGTTGCAAGACAAGGCAGGATATGGCCATGGTACGTGTCAGGACGCGTCAGGACATGGCAGGGCGTGGCCATGCCACGAGTCAAGACGTCGCAGGACATGGCAGGATATGGCGATGGTACGTGTCAGGACGCGTCAGGACATAGCCATGGCACGCGTCAGGACGTGGCAGGGTGTGGCCATGGCACGAGTCAGAACGTCGCAGGACATGGCCATGGCACGCGTCAGGACGTGGCAGGGCGTGGTCATGGCACAAGTTAGGACGTTGCAGGACATGGCCATGGCACGTGCCAGGACGCGGCAGGACATGGCAGTGCGTGGTCATGGCACAAGTCGGGACGCCGCAGGACATGGTAGGGCGTGGCCATGGCACGAGTCGGGACGTCGCAGGATGCGTCAGGACATGGCCATGGCACGTGTCAGGACGCATCAGGATATGGCCATGGCACGTGTTAGGACGCACAAAGACATGGCCATAGCACGTGTCCGGACGCGTCAGGACATGGAAGGGCGTGGCCATGGCACGAGTCGGGACGTCGCAGGACATGGCAAGGCATGGCCATGGCAATTGTCAAGACGATTCAGGACATGGCAGGGCATGGCCATGGCACGAGTCGGGACGTCGTAGGACATGGCAGGGCGTGGCCATGGCACGAGTCGGGACGTCGCAGGATGTGTCAGGACATGGCCATGGCACGTGTCAGGATGCATCAAGATATGGCCATGGCACGTGTCCGGATGCATAGGGACATGGCCATAGCACGTGTCCGGACGCGTCAGGACATTGAAGGGCGTGGCCATGGCACGAGTCGAAACATCGCAGGACATGGCAGGGCGTGGCCATGGCACAATCGGGACCTCGAAGGATGTGTCAGGACATGGCCATGGCACGTGTCAGGACGCGTTAGGACATGGCAGGGCGGTGCCATGCCACGAGTCAAGACGTCGCAGGACATGGCAGGATATGGCCATGGTACGTGTCAGGACGCGTCAGGACATGGCCATGGCACGAGTTAGGACAGCGCAGGACATGGCCATGGCACGCATCACGACGTGGCAGGGCGTGATCATGGCACAAGTTAGGACGTTGCAGGACATGGCAGGATATGGCCATCGTACGTGTCAGGACGCGTCAGGACATGGCAGGGCGTGGCCATGACACGAGTCAAGACGTCGCAGGACATGGCAGGATATGGCCATGGTACGTGTCAGGACGCGTCAGGACATGGCCATGGCACGCGTCAGGACGCGTCAGGACATGGCAGGGCGTGGCCATGGCACGAGTCAAGACGTCGCAGGACATGGCAGGATATGGCAATGGTACGTGTCTGGACGCGTCAGGACATGGCCATGGCATGCATCAGGACGTGGCAGGGTGTGGCCATGGCACGAGTCAGGACGTCGCAGGACATGGCCATGGCACGCGTCAGGACATGGCAGGGCGTGGTTATGGCACAAGTTAGGACGTTGCAGGACATGGCCATGGCACGTGTCAGGACGCGACAGGACATGGCAAGGCGTGGCCATGGCACGAGTCAGGACGTCGCAGGACATGGCAGGGCGTGGCCATGGCACGAGTCGGGACGTTGCAGGATGCGTCAGGACGTGGCCATGGCACGTGTCAGGACGCATCAGGATATGGCCATGGCACGTGTCAGGACGCATAAGGACATGGCCATAACGCGTGTCCGGATGCGTCAGGACATGGAAGGGCGTGGCCATGGCACGAGTCGGGACGTATCAGGACATGGCCATGGCACTTGTCAAGATGCGTCAGGACATGGCAGGGCGTGGCCATGGCACGAGTCGGGACGTCGCATGACGTGTCAGGACATGGCCATGGCACGTGTCATGACGCGTTAGGACATGGCAGGGCGTGACCATAGCACGAGTCAGAACGTCGCAGGACATGGCAGGATATGGCCATGGTACGTGTCAAGACATGGACATGGCACGCGTCAGGACGTGGCAGGGCGTGGCTATGGCACGAGTCAGGACGTCGCAGGACATAGCCATGGCACGCGTAAGGATGTGGCAGGGCGTGGCTATGGCACGAGTCAGGACGTCGCAGGACATGGCCATGGCACGCGTCAGGACGTGGCAGGGCGTGGTCATGGCACGAGTCAGGACGTCGCAGGACATGGCAGGATATGGCTATGGTACGTGTCAGGACGCGTCAGGACGTGGCCATGGTACGTGTCAAGATGCGTCAGGACATGGCCATGGGACGCATCAGGATATGGCCATGGCACGTGTCAGGACGCATAAGGACATGGCCATAGCACGTGTCCGGACGCGTCAGGACATGGAAGGACGTAGCCATGGCACGAGTCGGGACGTCGCAGGACATGGCAGGGCGTGGCCATGGCACGTGTAGGGACGCATCAGGACATGGCCATGGCACTTGTCAAGACGCGTCAGGACATAGCAGGGCGTGGCCATGGCACGAGTCGAGACGTCGCATGACATGGCAGGGCGTGGCCATTGCACGAGTCGAGACGTCGCAGGACGTGTCAGGACATGGCCACGGCACGTGTCAGGACGCGTCAAGACATGGCAGGGCGTGGCAATGGCACGAGTCGGGACGTCGCAGGACATGGCAGGGCGTGGCCATGGCACGAGTCGGGACCTAGCAGGACGTGTCAAGACATGGCCATGGCACGTGTCAGGACGCGTTAGGGCATGGCAGGGCGTGGCCATAGCACGAGTCAAGATGTCGCAGGACATGGCAGGATATGGCCATGGTACGTGTGAAGACGTATAGGACATGGTAGGGCGTGGCCATGCCACGAGTCAAGACGTCGCAAGACATGGCAGGATATGGCCATGGTACGTGTCAGGACGCGTCAAGACATGGCAGGGTGTGGCCATGCCATGAGTCAAGACGTCGCAGGACATGGCAGGATATGGCCATGGTACGTGTCAGGACGCGTCAGGACATACCCATGGCACGCGTCAGGACGTGGCAGGGCGTGGCCATGGCACGTGTAGGGATGCATCAAGACATGGCCATGGCACTAGTCAAGACGCGTCAGGACATGGCAAGGCGTGGCCATGGCACGAGTCGGGACGTTGCAGGACATGGCAGGGCGTGGCCATGGCACGAGTCAGGACGTCGCAGGACGTATTAGGACATGGCCATGGCACGTGTCAGGACGCGTCAAGACATGGCAGGGCGAGGCCATGGCACGAGTCGGGACGTCGCAGGACATGGCAGGGCATGGCCATGGCACAGTCGGGACCTCGAAGGACGTGTCTGGACATGGCCATGGCACGTGTCAGGACGCGTCAAGACATGGCATGGCGTTGCCATGCTACGAGTCAAGACGTCGCAGGACATGGCAGGATATTGCCAAGGTACGTGTCAGGACGCGTCAGGACATGGCCATGGCACACGTCAGGACGTGGCAGGGTGTGGCCATGGCACGAGTTAGGACATCGCAGGACATGGCCATGGCACGCATCACGACGTGGCAAGGCGTGATCATGTCACAAGTTAGGACGTTGCAGGACATGGCAGGATATGGCCATGGTACGTGTCAGGACGCGTCAGGACATGGCAGGGCGTGGCCATGCCATGAGTCAAGACGTCGCAGGACATGGCAAGATATGGCCATGGTACGTGTCAGGACGCGTCAGGACATGGCCATGGCACGCGTCAGTACGCGTCAGGACATGGCAGGGCGTGGCCATGGCACGAGTCAAGACGTCGCAAGACATGGCAGGATATGGCAATGGTACGTGTCTGGACGCGTCAGGACATGGCCATGGCATGCATCAGGACGTGGCAGGGTGTGGCCATGGCACGAGTCAGGACGTCGTAGGACATGGCCATGGCACGCGTCAGGACGTGGCAGGGCGTGGTCATGGCACAAGTTAGGACGTCGCAGGACATGGCCATGGCACGTGTCAGGACATGGCAGGGCGTGGCCATGGCATGAGTCAGGACGTCGCAGGACATGGCAGGGCGTGGCCATGGCACGAGTCGGGACGTCGCAGGATGCGTCAGGACATGACCATGGCACGTGTCAGGACGCATCAGGATATGGCCGTGGCACGTGTCAAGGCGCATAAGGACATGGCCATAGCACGTGTCCGGATGCGTCAGGACCTGGAAGTGCGTGGCCATGGCACGAGTCGGGACGTATCAGGACATGGCCATGGCACTTGTCAAGACGCGTCAGGACATGGTAGGGCGTTGCCATGGCACGAGTCGGGACGTCGCATGACGAGTCAGGACATGGCCATGGCACGTGTCTGGACACGTCGGGACATGGCAGGGCTTGGCCATGGCACCAGTCAAGACGTCGCAAGACATGGCAGGATATGGCCATTGTGCGTGTCAGGATGGGTCAGGACATGGCCATGGCACGCGTCAGGACGTGGCAGGGTGTGGCCATGACACGAGTCAGGACGTCGCAGGACATGGTCATGGCACGCGTCTGGACGTGGCATGGCGTGGTCATGGAACAAGTTAGGACGTCCTAGGACAGGGCAGGATATGGCCATGGTACGTGTCAGGACGTGGCCATGGTACGTGTCAAGATGCGTCAGGACATGGCCATGGCACGTGTCAGGACGTTCAGGACATGGCCATGGCACGTATCAGGACGCATCGGGACATGGCCATGGCACGTGTCAGGACGCATGAGGACATGGCAGGGCGTGGCCATGGCACGGGTCGGGACGTCGCATGACAAGGCAGGGCGTGGCCATGGCATGAGTCGGGACGTCGTAGGACATGGCAGGGCGTGGCCAAGGCACGAGTCGGGACGTCGCAGGATGCGTCAGGACATGGCCATGGCACGTGTCAGGACGCATCGGGATATGGCCATGGCACGCGTCAGGATGCATATGGACATAGCTATAGCACGTGTTCGGACGCGTCAGGACATGGAAGGGCGTGGCCATGGCACGAGTCGGGACGTCGCAGGACATGGCAGGGCGTGGCCATGGCACGTGTAGGGACGCATCAAGACATGGCGATGGCACTTGTCAAGACGCGTTAGGACATTGCAGGGCGTGGCAGGATATGGCCATGGTATGTGTGAAGACGCGTCAGGACATGGTAGAGCGTGGCCATGCCACGAGTGAAGACGTCGCAGGACATGGCAGGATATGGCCATGGTACGTTTCAAGACGCGTCAGGACATGGCCATGGCACGCGTCAGGACGCGTCAGGACATGGCAGGATATGGCCATGGTACGTGTCAGGACGCGTCAGGACAAGGCAGGGCGTGGCCATGCCACGAGATAAGACGTCGCAGGACATGGCAGGATATGGCCATGGTACGTGTCAGGACGCGTCAGGACATGGCCATGGCACGCGTCAGGACGCGTCAGGACATGGCAGGGCGTGGCCATGGCACGAGTCAAGACGTCGCAGGTCATGGCAGTATATGGCAATGGTACGTGTCTGGACGTGTCAGGACATGGCCATGGCATGCATCAGGACGTGGCAGGGTGTGGCCATGGCACGAGTCAGGACGTCGCAGGACATGGCCATGGCACACGTTAGGACGTGGCAGGGCGTGGTCATGGCACAAGATAGGACGTCGCAGGACATGGCCATGGCACGTGTCAGGACGCGACAGGACATTGCAGGGCGTGGCCATGGCACGAGTCAGGACGTCGCAGGACATGGCAGGGCGTGGCCATGGCACGAGTCGGGACGTTGCAGGATTCGTCAGGACGTGGCCATGGCACGTGTCAGGACGCATAAGGACATGGCCATAGCGCGTGTCCGGATGCGTCAGGACATGGAAGGGCGTGGCCATGGCACGAGTCGGGACGTATCAGGACATGGCCATGGCACTTGTCAAGATGCGTCAGGACATGGCAGGGCGTGGCCATGGCACGAGTCGGGACGTCACATGACGTGTCAGGACATGGCCATGGCACGTGTCATGACGCGTCAGGACATGGCAGGGCGTGACCATGGCACGAGTAAGGACGTCGCAGGACATGGCAGGATATGGCCATGGTACGTGTCAAGACATGGCCATGGCTCGCGTTTGGACGTGGCACGGCGTGGCTATGGCATGAGTCAGGACGTCGCAGGACATGGCCATGGCACGCGTCAGGACGTGGCAGGGCGTGGCTATGGCACGAGTCAGGCCGTCGCAGGACATGGCAATGGCACGCGTCAGGACGTTGCAGGGCGTGGTCATGGCACAAGTCAGGACGTCGCAGGACATGGCAGGATATGGCTATGGTACGTGTCAGGACGCGTCAGGACGTGGCCATGGTACGTGTCAAGATGTGTCAGGATATGGCCATGGGACGTATAAGGATATGGCCATGGCACGTATCAGAAAGCATAAGGACATGGCCATAGCACGTGTCCGGATGCGTCTGGACATGGAAGGACATTGCCATGGCACGAGTCGGGACGTCGCACGACATGGCAGGGCGTGGCCATGGCACGTGTAGGAACGCATAGGGACATGGCCGTGGCAGTTGTCAAGACGCGTCAGGACATAGCAGGGCGTGGCCATGGCACGAGTCGGGACGTCGCAGCACATGGCATGGCGTGGCCATGGCACGAGTCGAGACGTCGCAGGACGTGTCAGGACATAGCCATGGCACGTGTCAGGACGAGTCAAGACATGGAAAGGCGTGGGCATGGCACGAGTTGGGACGTCGCAGGACATGGAAGGGCGTGACCATGGCACGAGTCGGGACCTCACAGGACGTGTCAAGACATGGCCATGGCACGTGTCAGGACGCGTCAGGACATGGCAGGCGTGGCCATAGCACGAGTCAAGATGTCGCAGGACATGGCATGATATGGCCATGGTACGTGTGATGTCGCATATGACATGTTAGGGCGTGGCCATGCCACGAGTCAAGACATTGCAAGACAAGGCAGGATATGGCCATGGTACGTGTCAGGACGCGTCAGGACATGGCAGGGCGTGGCCATGCCACGAGTCAAGACGTCGCAGGACATGGCAGGATATGGCGATGGTACGTGTCAGGACGCGTCAGGACATAGCCATGGCACGCGTCAGGACGTGGCAGGGTGTGGCCATGGCACGAGTTAGAACGTCGCAGGACATGGCCATGGCACGCGTCAGGACGTGGCAGGGCGTGGTCATGGCACAAGTTAGGACGTTGCAGGACATGGCCATGGCACGTGCCAGGACGCGGCAGGACATGGCAGTGCGTGGTCATGGCACAAGTCGGGACGCCGCAGGACATGGTAGGGCGTGGCCATGGCACGAGTCGGGACGTCGCAGGATGCGTCAGGACATGGCCATGGCACGTGTCAGGACGCATCAGGATATGGCCATGGCACGTGTTAGGACGCACAAAGACATGGCCATAGCACGTGTCCGGACGCGTCAGGACATGGAAGGGCGTGGCCATGGCACGAGTCGGGACGTCGCAGGACATGGCAAGGCATGGCCATGGCACGTGTCAGGACGTATCAGGACATGGCCATGGCAATTGTCAAGACGATTCAGGACATGGCAGGGCATGGCCATGGCACGAGTCGGGACGTCGTAGGACATGGCAGGGCGTGGCCATGGCACGAGTCGGGACGTCGCAGGATGTGTCAGGACATGGCCATGGCACGTGTCAGGATGCATCAGGATATGGCCATGGCACGTGTCCGGATGCATAGGGACATGGCCATAGCACGTGTCCGGACGCGTCAGGACATTGAAGGGCGTGGCCATGGCACGAGTCGAAACATCGCAGGACATGGCAGGGCGTGGCCATGGCACAATCGGGACCTCGAAGGATGTGTCAGGACATGGCCATGGCACGTGTCAGGACGCGTTAGGACATGGCAGGGCGGTGCCATGCCACGAGTCAAGACGTCGCAGGACATGGCAGGATATGGCCATGGTACGTGTCAGGACGCGTCAGGACATGGCCATGGCACGAGTTAGGACAGCGCAGGACATGGCCATGGCACGCATCACGACGTGGGAGGGCGTGGTCATGGCACAAGTTAGGATGTTGCAGGACATGGCAGGATATGGCCATGGTACGTGTTAGGACGCGTCAGGACATGGCAGGGCGTCGCCATGCCACGAGTCAAGACGTCGCAGGACATGGCAGGATATGGCCATGGTTCGTGTCAGGACGCATCAGGACATGGCCATGGCACGCGTCAGACGCGTCAGGACATGGCAGGGCGTGGCCATGGCACGAGTCAAGACGTCGCAGGACATGGCAGGATATGGCAATGGTATGTGTCAGGACGCGTCAGGACACGGCCATGGCATGCATCCGGACGTGGCAGGGTGTGGCCATGGCACGAGTCAGGACGTCGCAGGACATGGCCATGGCACGCGTCAGGACGTGGCAGGGCGTGGTCATGGCACAAGTTAGGACGTCCCAGGACATGGCCATGGCACGTGTCAGGACGCGGCAAGACATGGCAGGGCGTGGCCATGGCACGAGTCGGGACGTCGCAGGACATGGTAGGGCGTGGCCATGGCACGAGTCGGGACGTTGCAGGATGCGTCAGGACGTGGCCATGGCACGTGTCAGGACGCATCAGGATATGGCCATGGCACGTGTCAGGACGCATAAGGACATGGCCATAACGCGTGTCCGGATGCGTCAGGACATGGAAGGGCGTGGCCATGGCACGAGTCGGGACGTATCAGGACATGGCCATGGCACTTGTCAAGATGCGTCAGGACATGGCAGGGCGTGGCCATGGCACGAGTCGGGACGTCGCATGACGTGTCAGGACATGGCCATGGCACGTGTCATGACGCGTTAGGACATGGCAGGGCGTGACCATAGCACGAGTCAGAACGTCGCAGGACATGGCAGGATATGGCCATGGTACGTGTCAAGACATGGCCATGGCACGCGTCAGGACGTGGCACGGCGTGGCTATGGCACGAGTCAGGACGTCGCAGGACATGGCCATGGCACGCGTCAGGACGTGGCAGGGCGTGGCTATGGCACGAGTCAGGCCGTCGCAGGACATGGCCATGGCACGCGTCAGGACGTTGCAGGGCGTGGTCATGGCACGAGTCAGGACGTCGCAGGACATGGCAGGATATGGCTATGGTACGTGTCAGGACGCGTCAGGACGTGGCCATGGTACGTGTCAAGATGTGTCAGGATATGGCCATGGGACGCATCAGGATATGGCCATGGCACGTATCAGAACGCATAAGGACATGGCCATAGCACGTGTCCGGACGCGTCAGGACATGGAAGGACATTGCCATGGCACGAGTCGGGACGTCGCAGGACATGGCAGGGCGTGGCCATGGCACGTGTAGGAACGCATCAGGACATGGCCATGGCAGTAGTCAAGACGCGTCAGGACATAGCGGGGCGTGGCCATGGCACGAGTCGGGACATCCCAGGACATGGCAGGGCGTGGTCATGGCACGAGTCGGGACGTCGTAGGACGTGTCAGGACATGGCCATGGCACGTGTCAGGACGCGTCAAGACATGGCAAGGCGTGGGCATGGCACGAGTCGGGACGTCGCAGGACATGGCAGGGCGTGGCCATGGCACGAGTCGGGACCTCGCAGGACGTGTCAAGACATGGCCATGGCACGTGTCAGGACGCGTCAAGACATGGCAGGCGTGGCCATAGCACGAGTCAAGATGTCGCAGGACACAGCAGGATATGGCCATGGTACGTGTG
Organism: Nicotiana benthamiana; assembly: GCA_034376525.1. NCBI lineage: Eukaryota > Viridiplantae > Streptophyta > Magnoliopsida > Solanales > Solanaceae > Nicotiana > Nicotiana benthamiana. Next base: position 168,570 of record JAXGFW010000032.1, on the reverse strand, counting down.
AAGACGTATAGGACATGGTAGGGCGTGGCCATGCCACGATTCAAGACGTCGCAAGACATGGCAGGATATGGCCATGGTACGTGTCAGGACGCGTCAAGACATGGCAGGGTGTGGCCATGCCATGAGTCAAGACGTCGCAGGACATGGCAGGATATGGCCATGGTACGTGTCAGGACGCGTCAGGACATACCCATGGCACGCGTCAGGACGTGGCAGGGCGTGGCCATGGCACGTGTAGGGATGCATCAAGACATGGCCATGGCACTTGTCAAGACGCGTCAGGACATGGCAAGGCGTGGCCATGGCACGAGTCGGGACGTTGCAGGACATGGCAGGGCGTGGCCATGGCACGAGTCAGGACGTCGCAGGACGTATTAGGACATGGCCATGGCACGTGTCAGGACGTGTCAAGACATGGCAGGGCGAGGCCATGGCACGAGTCGGGACGTCGCAGGACATGGCAGGGCGTGGCCATGGCACAGTCGGGACCTCGAAGGACGTGTCTGGACATGGCCATGGCACGTGTCAGGACGCGTCAAGACATGGCATGGCGTTGCCATGCTACGAGTCAAGACGTCGCAGGACATGGCAGGATATTGCCAAGGTACGTGTCAGGACGCGTCAGGACATGGCCATGGCACACGTCAGGACGTGGCAGGGTGTGGCCATGGCACGAGTTAGGACATCGCAGGACATGGCCATGGCACGCATCACGACGTGGCAAGGCGTGATCATGTCACAAGTTAGGACGTTGCAGGACATGGCAGGATATGGCCATGGTACGTGTCAGGACGCGTCAGGACATGGCAGGGCGTGGCCATGCCATGAGTCAAGACGTCGCAGGACATGGCAAGATATGGCCATGGTACGTGTCAGGACGCGTCAGGACATGGCCATGGCACGCGTCAGTACGTGTCAGGACATGGCAGGGCGTGGCCATGGCACGAGTCAAGACGTTGCAAGACATGGCAGGATATGGCAATGGTACGTGTCTGGACGCGTCAGGACATGGCCATGGCATGCATCAGGACGTGGCAGGGTGTGGCCATGGTACGAGTCAGGACGTCGTAGGACATGGCCATGGCACGCGTCAGGACGTGGCAGGGCGTGGTCATGGCACAAGTTAGGACGTCGCAGGACATGGCCATGGCACGTGTCAGGACATGGCAGGGCGTGGCCATGGCATGAGTCAGGACGTCGCAGGACATGGCAGGGCGTGGCCATGGCACGAGTCGGGACGTCGCAGGATGCGTCAGGACATGACCATGGCACGTGTCAGGACGCATCAGGATATGGCCGTGGCACGTGTCAAGGCGCATAAGGACATGGCCATAGCACGTGTCCGGATGCGTCAGGACCTGGAAGTGCGTGGCCATGGCACGAGTCGGGACGTATCAGGACATGGCCATGGCACTTGTCAAGACGCGTCAGGACATGGCAGGGCGTGGCCATGGCACGAGTCGGGAGGTCGCATGACGAGTCAGGACATGGCCATGGCACGTGTCTGGACACGTCGGGACATGGCAGGGGTTGGCCATGGCACCAGTCAAGACGTCGCAGGACATGGCAGGATATGGCCATTGTGCGTTTCAGGACGCGTCAGGACATGGCCATGGCACGCGTCAGGACGTGGCAGGGTGTGGCCATGACACGAGTCAGGACGTCGCAGGACATGGCCATGGCACGCGTCTGGACGTGGCATGGCGTGGTCATGGAACAAGTTAGGACGTCCTAGGACAGGGCAGGATATGGCCATGGTACGTGTCAGAATGCGTCAGGACGTGGCCATGGTACGTGTCAAGATGCGTCAGGACATGGCCAATGCACGTGTCAGGACGTTCAGGACATGGCCCTGGCACGTATAAGGCGCATCGGGACATGGCCATGGCACGTGTCAGGACGCATCAGGACATGGCAGGGCGTGGCCATGGCACGGGTCGGAACGTCGCAGGACAAGGCAGGGCGTGGCCGTGGCATGAGTCGGGACGTCGTAGGACATGGCAGGGCATGGCCAAGGCACGAGTTGGGACGTCGCAGGATGCATCAGGACATGGCCATGGCACGTGTCAGGACGCATCAGGATATAGCCATGGCACGTGTCAGGATGCATATGGACATAGCCATAGCACGTGTCCGGACGCATCAGGACATGGAAGGGCGTGGCCTTGGCACGAGTCGGGACGTCGTTGGACATGGCAAGGCGTGGCCATGGCACGTGTAGGGACGCATCAAGACATGACGATGGCACTTGTCAAGACGCGTTAGGACATGGCAGGGCGTGGCAGGATATGGCCATGGTACGTGTGAAGACGCGTCAGGACATGGTAGAGCGTGGCCATGCCACGAGTCAAGACGTCGCAGGACATGGCAAGATATGGCCATGGTATGTGTCAAGACGCGTCAGGACATGGCCATGGCACGCGTCAGGACGCGTCAGGACATGGCAGGATATGGCCATGGTACGTGTCAGGACGCGTCAGGACATGGCAGGGCGTGGCCATGCCACAAGTCAAGACGTCGCAGGACATGGCAGGATATGGCCATGGTACGTGTCAGGACGCGTCAGGACATGGCCATGGCACGCGTCAGGACGCGTCAGGACATGGCCATGGCACGCGTCAGGACGCGTCAGGACATGGCAGGGCGTGGCCATGGCACGAGTCAAGACGTCGCAGGACATGGCAGGATATGGCAATGGTACGTGTCTGGACGCGTCAGGACATGGCCATGGCATGCATCAAGACGTGGCAGGGTGTGGCCATGGCACGAGTCAGGACGTCGGAGGACATGGCCATGGCACGCGTCAGGACGTGGAAGGGCATGGTCATGTCACAAGATAGGACGTCGCAGGACATGGCCATGGCACGTGTCAGGACGCGACAGGACATGGCAGGGCGTGGCCATGGCACGAGTCAGGACGTCGCAGGACATGGCAGGGCGTGGCCATGGCACGAGTCGGGACATTGCAGGAGTCGTTAGGACGTGGCCATGGCACGTGTCAGAATGCATCAGGATATGGCCATGGCACGTGTCAGGACGTATAAGGACATGGCCATAGCGCGTGTCCGGATGCGTCAGGACATGGAAGGGCGTGGCCATGGCACGAGTCGGGACGTATCAGGACATGGCCGTGGCACTTGTCAAGATGCGTCAGGACATGGCAGGTGTCACGGGGCCGATTTTGGCCACTTAAATCCTGGCCGAGGTTTCGCTTCCGTGCGGCAGTCAAGCCTTGCCTGACTCAGCCTTCCCCCAAAACTTGCCAATCGCACACAAGTTTGGCCTTAGACGAATTTGGGCAGCAAAACAGAATTTAAATGAGACAAGCATATACGGGAACAATTTCCCAACCTTTATATTAATATGGAAAATAATACAAAGGACCCTCACTCTCGCTATGAACAATGCCGCTCACAGCCCACTCTCCGACTAAGATGACCTTGTCAATCTTGGCCGAACACTCGGATTGTCCCACAACCCAAGTCCCCTTTTTCCTGAAACACTTAGAACTCCTCACGTTTCCCTCGTGTTTCCCAGCAAGCAAATACACAAGACTTACTTCCTGATTTCTGCCTAAGCCTAAGGGTCCTATTTATAGCACATAGGAACCCTTCACTTGGCAGCACATGCACATTTTCGGCCAACTGCCTTCTCCCACTAAGCTATCCCACGTTCCTAACGTGTGGCTGACAACCCCAACCACTTAGGATCCACTACTCACGAAATGGGGCATTATACAAGCATTACAAGATAATGGGGATAATGGGGGAACATGGGAGATCATGGCCTACAAACAAGGAACTCCTGCCAACCGCTTCCATGTGCTTCTCATGTGCAATTCGGACCAGCTGCATTCCGCCCTAAGGATGCTCGAGCCATGCCTTAGTCAATTTAACATTGTCCCATACCAATGCCGGCGCAATCCGCTGCCATCATATTTCCCGCACACTGCCCGGCGCCCATACACCGTGCGCACACTGCCTTTGGCCCTTGTCCGTTGCCATGTTCCTTTCCCTCATGTCTGCCTCATTTCCCTCGTGCCATCACTTGTATTTTCTTTCCTATAGCCTTGCCTTGGCTATTGAAAGCCTTTGCCGTCAACCCGTATTTCTGCTTTGCCTTAGCTTAGCCCGCATTTAGCTGTCCCGACCAATGTCATGCCGACTGTCTTTGGCGCGCATGCCGTGCCATGCCGCCCCATTTTGCCGATGCTGCCTTGTCAAGCCCTTTCCAAGCAAACCTTGTCCGCCCCAAGGTCTTGGCCTTGCTTGCCCGTTCCAGCCCGTCGACCCACTGATATTGGCGCGCATGCCATGCCATGCTGCCGCCCGTCCATTGCCTTGTCAAGCCCTTCCAAGCAAACCTTGCCCATGCCAAGGTCTTGGCCTTGCTTGCACATCCGTTTGGCGCGCATGCCATGCCATGCTGCCGCCCGTCCTTGCCGATACTGCCTTGTCAAGCCCTTCCAAGCAAACCTTTGCGCGCCAAGGTCTTGGCCTTTACTTGCACATTCTAGCATATCGACTTACCGTCCATTGGCGCGCATGCCATACCATGCTGCCGCCCGTCCTTCGCCGACTTTCAAAGTTAGGGTCCTAACAAACCACCCACACCCTTTGAAATCGACGTCCTCGTCGAGTCATCTCAATTGACGTACCTCGGAGGGTCATTGACATACCCCCCTTCTGGTTCATCATCCTCCGCCACCTTGTCCTGTCCCTGTGCCGCTAGTACTGCATTTATCTTAGCCTGCACTGGACAGTTCGTTTTCAAGTGCGGACCACCACAAGTGAAACAGCCATCAAACTTGCTGCTTCCCTCCTTGCCCTTGTGAAGTTCTCGTCTCACAGTGTCGGCAAGTTCACCACTTCCAGACGCTTGGCCCTTCCCGTTTCCATTCCATTCCCTTGCCTTCCTTCCGTCGGCCTTTGAATGCGAAGTATCCATAGGTTCCCCACCTATCTTCAGGTCTGCCAATGCATCTGCGGCCACAATGGCAGTAGAGAGGCTTTGCACATTTTGCCTTCTCAACTCCAATTGCGCCCAACTCTTCAACCCGCTCATGAAGTAATGCAGCTTGTCTTCTTCCGCCATATTACTCACATTGAGCATCAAGGATGAAAATTCCTTGACATACTCCCTCACCGTGCCACTTTGCTTCAAGTGACGCAGCCCATCGCGTGCCATCCACGATGAATTCGTTGGAAGGAATTGGGATTTTAATTCCTTCTTCATCAACTCCCAAGTTTCAATTCTTGGCAGTCCAGCACCTTCTCCATCCGCACTTCGTGTACGCCACCACACCTTTGCATCATCCGTCAAGTACATTGGTGTGATCACCACCTTATCGGCATCGGCTATACGTGCAGCCTGGAAATACTGCTCCACGTCCCAAAGGAAATTTTCCAGTTCCTTGGCACTTCTTGCACCACCATAAGGCTTCGGCTCTGGAATCCTCAACTTAGTGCGCTCATCCGTTCTAGGGGCAGAATCTTGTAATGCCCTTCGAAGATCAGCCACTTCTCGTCGCAACTCTTCCTTCTCTTGGCGTACCAAGGCCATTTCTGCCAGCGTTGTTTCGTGCCTCGCCGCATAATCTGCCTCCAACCGCGCCATTCTCGCAAGAACCGAAGAATCATCATTCTCGAGAGCTTGCCCAACTAGTGTTTCCAACTGCTCAACTCTTTGACGCAGCTCCGCATTTGTGCCTCCCGCTATGTTCTCAAAAATTTCAACGTAATCTGCCACTGATCGTTCCGTCACTGCCACAACTTGCTTATGGCACGTCGTGTCTCCGCTGCAACACGATCTGCCTTCAACCTGGCTCTGATACCAACTGTCACGGGGCCGATTTTGGCCACTTAAATCCTGGCCGAGGTTTCACCTCCGTGCGGCAGTCAAGCCTTGCCTGACTTAGCCTTCCCCCAAAACTTGCCAATCGCACACAAGTTTGGCCTTAGACGAATTTGGGCAGCAAAACAGAATTTAAATGAGACAAGCATATACGGGAACAATTTCCCAACCTTTATATTAATATGGAAAATAATACAAAGGACCCTCACTCTCGCTATGAACAATGCTGCTCACAGCCCACTCTCCGACTAAGATGACCTTGTCAATCTTGGCCGAACACTCGGATTGTCCCACAACCCAAGTCCCCTTTTTCCTGAAACACTTAGAACTCCTCACGTTTCCCTCGTGTTTCCCAGCAAGCAAATACACAAGACTTACTTCCTGATTTCTGCCTAAGCCTAAGGGTCCTATTTATAGCACATAGGAACCCTTCACTTGGCAGCACATGCACATTTTCGGCCAACTGCCTTCTCCCACTAAGCTATCCCACGTTCCTAACGTGTGGCTGACAACCCCAACCACTTAGGATCCACTACTCACGAAATGGGGCATTATACAAGCATTACAAGATAATGGGGATAATGGGGGAACATGGGAGATCATGGCCTACAAACAAGGAACTCCTGCCAACCGCTTCCATGTGCTTCTCATGTGCAATTCGGACCAGCTGCATTCCGCCCTAAGGATGCTCGAGCCATGCCTTAGTCAATTTAACATTGTCCCATACCAATGCCGGCGCAATCCGCTGCCATCATATTTCCCGCACACTGCCCGGCGCCCATACACCGTGCGCACACTGCCTTTGGCCCTTGTCCGTTTCCATGTTCCTTTCACTCATGTCTGCCTCATTTCCCTCGTGCCATCACTTGTATTTTCTTTCCTATAGCCTTGCCTTGGCAATTGAAAGCCTTTGCCGTCAACCCGCATTTCCGCTTTGCCTTAGCTTAGCCCGCATTTAGCTGTCCCGACCAATGTCATGCCGACTGTCTTTGGCGCGCATGCCGTGCCATGCCGCCCCATTTTGCCGATGCTGCCTTGTCAAGCCCTTTCCAAGCAAACCTTGTCCGCCCCAAGGTCTTGGCCTTGCTTGCCCGTTCCAGCCCGTCGACCCACTGATATTGGCGCGCATGCCATGCCATGCTGCCGCCCGTCCATTGCCTTGTCAAGCCCTTCCAAGCAAACCTTGCCCATGCTAAGGTCTTGGCCTTGCTTGCACATCCGTTTGGCGCGTATGCCATGCCATGCTGCCGCCCGTCCTTGCCGATACTGCCTTGTCAAGCCCTTCCAAGCAAACCTTTGCGCGCCAAGGTCTTGGCCTTTACTTGCACATTCTAGCATATCGACTTACCGTCCATTGGCGCGCATGCCATACCATGCTGCCGCCCGTCCTTTGCCGACGTCCTGACTCGTGCCATGGCACGTGTCATGACGCGTCAGGACATGGCAGGGCGTGACCATGGCACGAGTCAGGACGTCGCAGGACATGGCAGGATATGGCCATGGTACGTGTCAAGACATGGCCATGGCACGCGTCAGGACGTGGCACGGCGTGGCTATGGCACGAGTCAGGACGTCGCAGGACATGGCCATGGCACGCATTAGGACGTGGCAGGGCGTGGCTATGGCACGAGTCAGGCTGTCGCAGGACATGGCCATGGCACGCGTCAGGACGTTGCAGAGCGTGGTCATGGCACAAGTCAGGACGTCGCAGGACATGGCAGGATATGGCTATGGTACGTGTCAGGACGCGTCAGGACGTGGCCATGGTACGTGTCAAGATGTGTCAGGATATGGCCATGGGACGCATCAGGATATGTCCATGGCACGTATCAGAACGCATAAGGACATGGCCGTAGCACGTGTCCGGACGCGTCAGGACATGGAAGGACATTGCCATGGCACGAGTCGGGACGTCGCAGGACATGGCAGGGCGTGGCCATGGCACGTGTAGGAACGCATCAGGACATGGCCATGGCAGTTGTCAAGACGCGTCAGGACATAGCCGGGCGTGGCCATGGCACGAGTCGGGACGTCGCAGGACATGGCACGAGTCGGGACATCGCAGGACGTGTCAGGACATGGCCATGGCACGTGTCAGGACGCGTCAAGTCATGGCAAGGCGTGGGCATGGCACGAGTCGGGACGTCACAAGATATGGAAGGGCGTGGTCATGGCATGAGTCGGGACCTCGCAGGACGTGTCAAGACATGGCGATGGCACGTGTCAAGACGCGTCAGGACATGGCAGGCGTGGCCATAGCACGAGTCAAGTTGTCGTAGGACATTGAAGGATATGGCCATGGTACGTGTCAGGACGCGTCAGGACATAGCCATGGCACGCGTCAGGACGTGGCAGGGTGTGGCCATGGCACGAGTCAGAACGTCGCAGGACATGGCCATGGCACGCGTCAGGACGTGGCAGGGCGTGGTCATGGCACAAGTTAGGAAGTTGCAGGACATGGCCATGGCACGTGTCAGGACGCGGCAGGACATGGCAGGGCGTGGCCATGGCACAAGTCGGGACGCCGCAGGACATGGTAGGGCGTGGCCATGGCACGAGTCGGGACGTCGCACGATGCGTGAGGACATGGCCATGGCACGTGTCAGGACGCATCATGATATGGCCATGGCACGTGTTAGGACGCATAAGACATGGCCATAGCACGTGTCCGGATGCGTCAGGACATGGAAGGGCGTGGCCATGGCACGAGTCGGGACGTCGCAGGACATGGCAGGGCGTGGCCATGGCACGTGTCAGGACGCATCAGGACATGGCCATGGCACTTGTCAAGACGATTCAGGACATGGCAGGGCATGGCCATGGCACGAGTCGGGACGTCGCAGGACATAGCAGGGCGTGGCCATGGCACGAGTCGGGACGTCGCAGGATGTGTCAGGACATGGCCGTGGCACGTGTCAGGACGCATAAGGATATGGCCATGGCACGTGTCCGGATGCATAGGGACATTGCCATAGCACGTGTCCGGACGCGACAGGACATTGAAGGGCGTTGCCATGGCACGAGTCGAAACGTCACAGGACATGGCAGGGCGTGGCCATGGCATGTGTAGGGATGCATCAAGACATGGCCATGGCACTTGTCAAGACGCGTCAGGACATGGCAGGGCGTGGCCATGGCACGAGTCGAGACGTTGCAGGACATGGCAGGGCGTGGCCATGGCACGAGTCAGGACGTCGCAAGACGTATCAGGACATGGCCATGGCACGTGTCAGGACGCGTCAAGACATGGCAGGGTGAGGCCATGGCACGAGTCGGGACATCGTAGGACATGGCAGGGCGTGGCCATGGCATAGTCGGGACCTCAAAGGACGTGTCAGGACATGGCCATGGCACGTGTCAGGACGCGTCAGGACATGGCAGGGCGTTGCCATGCTACGAGTCAAGACGTCGCAGGACATGGCAGGATATGGCCAAGGTACGTGTCAGGACGCGTCAGGACATGGCCATGGCACGCGTCAGGACGTGGCAGGGTGTGGCCATGGCACGAGTTAGGACATCGCAGGACATGGCCATGGCACGCATCACAACGTGGCAAGGCGTGATCATGTCACAAGTTAGGACGTTGCAGGACATGGCAGGATATGGCCATGGTCGTGTCAGGACGCGTCAGGACATGGCAGGGCGTGGCCATGCCACGAGTCAAGAAGTCGCAGGACATGGCAGGATATGGCCATGGTACGTGTCAGGACGCGTCAGGACATGGCCATGGCACGCGTCAGGACGCATCAGGACATGGCAGGGCGTGGCCATGGCACGAGTCAAGACGTCGCTGGACATGGCAGGATATGGCAATGGTACGTGTCTGGACACGTCAGGACATTGCCATGGCATGCATCAGGACGTGGCAGGGTGTGGCCATGGCACGAGTCAGGACGTCGCAGGACATGGCCATGGCACGCGTCAGGACGTGGCAGGGCGTGGTCGTGGCACAAGTTAGGACGTCGCAGGACATGGCCATGGCACGTATCAGGACGCGGCAGGACATGGCAGGGCGTGGCCATGGCATGAGTCGGGACGTCGCAGGATGCGTGACATGGCCATGGCACGTGTCAGGACGCATCAGGATTTGGCCGTGGCACGTGTCAAGGCGCATAAGGACATGGCCATAGCACGTGTCCGGATGCGTCAGGACCTGGAAGGGCGTGACCATGGCACGAGTCAGGACGTATCAGGACATGGCCATGGCACTTGTCAAGACGCGTCAGGACTTGGCAGGGCGTGGCCATGGCACGAGTCGGGACGTCGCATGACGAGTCAGGACATGGCCATGGCACGTGTCTGGACACGTCGGGGCATGGCAGGGCTTGGCCATGGCACCAGTCAAGACGTCGCAGGACATGGCAGGATATGGCCATGGCACGTGTCAGGACGCGTCAGGACATAGCCATGGCACGCGTCAGGACGTGGCAGGGTGTGGCCATGGCACGAGTCAGAACGTCGCAGGACATGGCCATGGCACGCGTCAGGACGTGGCAGGGCGTGGTCATGGCACAAGTTAGGAAGTTGCAGGACATGGCCATGGCACGTGTCAGGACGCGGCAGGACATGGCAGGGCGTGGCCATGGCACAAGTCGGGACGCCGCAGGACATGGTAGGGCGTGGCCATGGCACGAGTCGGGACGTCGCACGATGCGTGAGGACATGGCCATGGCACGTGTCAGGACGCATCATGATATGGCCATGGCACGTGTTAGGACGCATAAGACATGGCCATAGCACGTGTCCGGATGCGTCAGGACATGGAAGGGCGTGGCCATGGCACGAGTCGGGACGTCGCAGGACATGGCAGGGCGTGGCCATGGCACGTGTCAGGACGCATCAGGACATGGCCATGGCACTTGTCAAGACGATTCAGGACATGGCAGGGCATGGCCATGGCACGAGTCGGGACGTCGCAGGACATAGCAGGGCGTGGCCATGGCACGAGTCGGGACGTCGCAGGATGTGTCAGGACATGGCCGTGGCACGTGTCAGGACGCATAAGGATATGGCCATGGCACGTGTCCGGATGCATAGGGACATTGCCATAGCACGTGTCCGGATGCGACAGGACATTGAAGGGCGTTGCCATGGCACGAGTCGAAACGTCACAGGACATGGCAGGGCGTGGCCATGGCATGTGTAGGGATGCATCAAGACATGGCCATGGCACTTGTCAAGACGCGTCAGGACATGGCAGGGCGTGGCCATGGCACGAGTCGAGACGTTGCAGGACATGGCAGGGCGTGGCCATGGCACGAGTCAGGACGTCGCAAGACGTATCAGGACATGGCCATGGCACGTGTCAGGACGCGTCAAGACATGGCAGGGTGAGGCCATGGCACGAGTCGGGACATCGTAGGACATGGCAGGGCGTGGCCATGGCATAGTCGGGACCTCAAAGGACGTGTCAGGACATGGCCATGGCACGTGTCAGGACGCGTCAGGACATGGCAGGGCGTTGCCATGCTACGAGTCAAGACGTCGCAGGACATGGCAGGATATGGCCAAGGTACGTGTCAGGACGCGTCAGGACATGGCCATGGCACGCGTCAGGACGTGGCAGGGTGTGGCCATGGCACGAGTTAGGACATCGCAGGACATGGCCATGGCACGCATCACAACGTGGCAAGGCGTGATCATGTCACAAGTTAGGACGTTGCAGGACATGGCAGGATATGGCCATGGTCGTGTCAGGACGCGTCAGGACATGGCAGGGCGTGGCCATGCCACGAGTCAAGAAGTCGCAGGACATGGCAGGATATGGCCATGGTACGTGTCAGGACGCGTCAGGACATGGCCATGGCACGCGTCAGGACGCATCAGGACATGGCAGGGCGTGGCCATGGCACGAGTCAAGACGTCGCTGGACATGGCAGGATATGGCAATGGTACGTGTCTGGACACGTCAGGACATTGCCATGGCATGCATCAGGACGTGGCAGGGTGTGGCCATGGCACGAGTCAGGACGTCGCAGGACATGGCCATGGCACGCGTCAGGACGTGGCAGGGCGTGGTCGTGGCACAAGTTAGGACGTCGCAGGACATGGCCATGGCACGTATCAGGACGCGGCAGGACATGGCAGGGCGTGGCCATGGCATGAGTCGGGACGTCGCAGGATGCGTGACATGGCCATGGCACGTGTCAGGACGCATCAGGATTTGGCCGTGGCACGTGTCAAGGCGCATAAGGACATGGCCATAGCACGTGTCCGGATGCGTCAGGACCTGGAAGGGCGTGACCATGGCACGAGTCAGGACGTATCAGGACATGGCCATGGCACTTGTCAAGACGCGTCAGGACTTGGCAGGGCGTGGCCATGGCACGAGTCGGGACGTCGCATGACGAGTCAGGACATGGCCATGGCACGTGTCTGGACACGTCGGGGCATGGCAGGGCTTGGCCATGGCACCAGTCAAGACGTCGCAGGACATGGCAGGATATGGCCATGGCACGTGTCAGGACGCGTCAGGACATGGCCATGGCACGCGTCAGGACGCGTCAGGACATGGCAGGGCGTGGCCATGGCACGAGTCAAGACGTCGCAGGACATGGCAGGATATGGCAATGGTACGTGTCTGGACGCGTCAGGACATGGCCATGGCATGCATCAGGACGTGGCAGGGTGTGGCCATGGCACGAGTCAGGACGTCGCAGGACATGGCCATGGCACGCGTTAGGACATGGCAGGTCGTGGTCATGGCACGTGTCAGGACATGGCAGGGCGTGGCCATGGCATGAGTCAGGACGTCGCAGGACATGGCAGGGCGTGGCCATGGCACGAGTCGGGACGTCACAGGATGTGTCAGGACATGGCCATGGCACGTGTCAGGACGCATCAGGATATGGCCGTGGCACGTGTCAAGGCGCATAAGGACATGGCCATAGCACGTGTCCGGATGCGTCAGGACCTGGAAGGGCGTGGCCATGGCACGAGTCGGGACGTATCAGGACATGGCCATGGCACTTGTCAAGACGCGTCAGGACATGGTAGGGCGTGGCCATGGCACGAGTCGGGACGTCGCATGACGAGTCAGGACATGGCCATGGCACGTGTCTGGACACGTCGGGACATGGCAGGGCTTGGCCATGGCACCAGTCAAGACGTCGCAGGACATGGCAGGATATGGCCATTGTGCGTGTCAGGACGGGTCAGGACATGGCCATGACACGCGTCAGGACGTGGCAGGGTGTGGCCATGACACGAGTCAGGACGTCGCAGGACAAGGCCATGGCACGCGTCTGGACGTGGCATGGCGTGGTCATGGAACAAGTTAGGACGTCCTAGGACATGGCAGGATATGGCCATGGTACGTGTCAGGACGCGTCAGGACGTGGCCATGGTACGTGTCAAGATGCGTCAGGACATGGCCATGGCACGTGTCAGGACGTTCAGGACATGGCCATGGCACGTATCAGGACGCATCGGGACATGGCCATGGCACGTGTCAGGACGCATTAGGACATGGCAGGGCGTGGCAGGATATGGCCTTGGTCGTGTCAGGACGCGTCAGGACATGGCAGGGCGTGGCCATGCCACGAGTCAAGAAGTCGCAGGACATGGCAGGATATGGCCATGGTACGTGTCAGGACGCGTCAGGACATGGCCATGGCACGCGTCAGGACGCGTCAGGACATGGCAGGGCGTGGCCATGGCACGAGTCAAGACGTCGCTGGACATGGCAGGATATGGCAATGGTACGTGTCTGGACGCATCAGGACATTGCCATGGCATGCATAAGGACGTGGTAGGGCGTGGTCATGGCACAAGTTAGGACGTCGCAGGACATGGCCATGGCACGTATCAGGACGCGGCAGGACATGGCAGGGCGTGGCCATGGCCTGAGTCGGGACGTCGCAGGATGCGTGACATGGCCATGGCACGTGTCAGGACGCATCAGGATATGGCCGTGGCACGTGTCAAGGTGCATAAGGACATGGCCATAGCACGTGTCCGGATGCGTCAGGACCTGGAAGGGCGTGGCCATGGCACGAGTCGGGACGTATCAGGACATGGCCATGGCACTTGTCAAGACGCGTCAGGACATGGCAGGGCGTGGCCATGGCACGAGTCGGGACGTCGCATGACGAGTCAGGACATGGCCATGGCACGTGTCTGGACACGTCGGGGCATGGCAGGGCTTGGCCATGGCACCAGTCAAGACGTCGCAGGACATGGCAGGATATGGCCATGGTACGTGTCAGGACGCGTCAGGACATGGCCATGGCACGCGTCAGGACGCGTCAGGACATGGCAGGGCGTGGCCATGGCACAAGTCAAGACGTCGCAGGACATGGCAGCATATGGCAATGGTACGTGTCTGGACGCGTTAGGACATGGCCATGGCATGCATCAGGACGTGGCAGGGTGTGGCCATGGCACGAGTCAGGACGTCGCAGGACATGGCCATGGCACGCGTCAGGACATGGCAGGGCGTGGTCATGGCACGTGTCAGGACATGGCAGGGCGTGGCCATGGCATGAGTCAGGACGTCGCAGGACATGGCAGGGCGTGGCCATGGCACGAGTCGGGACGTCGCAGGATGCGTCAGGACATGGCCATGGCACGTGTCAGGACGCATCAGGATATGGCCGTGGCACGTGTCAAGGCGCATAAGGACATGGCCATAGCACGTGTCCGGATGCGTCAGGACCTGGAAGGGCGTGGCCATGGCACGAGTCGGGACGTATCAGGACATGGCCATGGCACTTGTCAAGACGCGTCAGGACATGGCATGGCGTGGCCATGGCACGAGTCGGGACGTCGCATGACGAGTCAGGACATGGCCATGGCACGTGTCAGGACACGTCGGGACATGGCAGGGCTTGGCCATGGCACCAGTCAAGACGTCGCAGGACATGGCAGGATATGGCCATTGTGCGTGTCAGGACAGGTCAGGACATGGCCATGGCACGCGTCAGGACGTGGCAGGGTGTGGCCATGACACGAGTCAGGACGTCGCAGGACAAGGCCATGGCACGCGTCTGGACGTGGCATGGCGTGGTCATGGAACAAGTTAGGACGTCCAAGGACATGACAGGATATGGCCATGGTACGTGTCAGGACGCGTCAGGACGTGGCCATGGTACTTGTCAAGATGCGTCAGGACATGGCCATGGCACGTGTCAGGACGTTCAGGACATGGCATGATATGGCAATGGTACGTGTCTGGACGCGTCAGGACATGGCCATGGCATGCATCAGGACGTGGCAGGTTGTGGCCATGGCACGAGTAAGGACGTCGCAGGACATGGCCATGGCATGCGTCAGGACGTGGCAGGGCGTGGTCATGGCACAAGATAGGACGTCGCAGGACATGGCCATGGCACGTGTCAGGACGCGACAGGACATGGCAGGGCATGGCCATGGCACGAGTCAGGACGTCGCAGGACATGGCAGGGCGTGGCCATGGCACGAGTCGGGACGTTGCAGGATGCGTCAGGACGTGGCCATGGCACGTGTCAAGACGCATCAGGATATGGCCATGGCACGTGTAAGGACGCATAAGGACATGGCCATAGGGCGTGTCCGGATGCGTCAGGACATGGAAGGGCGTGGCCATGGCACGAGTCGGGACGTATCAGGATATGGCCATGGCACTTGTCAAGATGCGTCAGGACATGGCAGAGCGTGGCCGTGGCACGAGTCGGGACGTCGCATGACGTGTCAGGACATGGGCATGGCACGTGTCATGACGCGTCATGACATGGCAGGGCGTGACCATGGCACGAGTCAGGACGTCGCAGGACATGGCAGGAGATGGCCATGGTACGTGTCAAGACATGGCCATGGCACGCGTCAGGACGTGGCACGGCGTGGCTATGGCACGAGTCAGGACATCGCAGAACATGGCCATGGCACGCGTCAGGACGTGGCAGGGCGTGGCTATGGCACGAGTCAGGCCGTCGCAAGACATGGCCATGGCACGCGTTAGGACGTTGCAGGGCGTGGTCATGGCACGAGTCAGGACGTCGCAGGACATGGCAGGATATGGCCATGGTACGTGTCAGGACGCGTCAGGACGTGGCCATGGTACGTGTCAAGATGTGTCAGGATATGGCCATGGGACACATCAGGATATGGCCATGGCACGTATCAGAACGCATTAGGACATGGCCATAGCACGTGTCCGGACGCGTCAGGACATGGAAGGACATTGCCATGGCACGAGTCGGGACGTCGTAGGACATGGCAGGGCGTGGCAATGGCACGTGTAGGAACGCATCAGGACATGGCCATGGAAGTAGTCAAGACGCATCAGGACATAGCAGGGCGTGGCCATGGCACGAGTCGGGACGTCGCAGGACATGGCAGGGCGTGGCCTTGGCACGAGTCGGGACGTTGCAGGACGTGTCAGGACATGGCCATGGCACGTGTCACGACGCATCAAGACATGGCAAGGCGTGGGCATGGCACAAGTCGGGATTTCGCAGGACATAGCAGGGCGTGGCCATGGCACGAGTCGGGACCTCGCAGGACGTGTCAAGACATGGCCATGGCACGTGTCAGGACGCGTCAGGACATGGCAGGCGTGGCCATAGCACGAGTCAAGATGTCGCAGGACATGGCAGGATATGGCCAAGGTACGTGTGAAGAGGCATAGGACATGGTAGGGCGTGGCCATGCCACGAGTCAAGACGTCGCAAGACTTGGCAGGATATGGCCATGGTACGTGTCAGGACGCGTTAGGACATGGCAGGGCGTGGCCATGCCACGAGTCAAGACGTCGCAGGACATGGCAGGATATGGCCATGGTATGTGTCAGGACGCGTCAGGACATGGCAGGGCATGGCCATGCCATGAGTCAACACGTCGTAAGACATGGCAGGATATGGACATGGTACGTATCAGGACGCGTCAGGCATGGCCATGGCACTCGTCAGGACGTGGCAGGGTGTGGCCATGGCACGAGTCAGGACGTCGCAGGACATGGCAATGGCACAAATCAGGACGTGGCAGGGCGTGGTCGTGGCACGAGTCAAGATGTCGCCGGACATGGCAGGATATGGCCATGGTACATGTCAGGACGCGTCAGGACATGGCCATGGCACTCGTCAGGACGTGGCAGGGTGTGGCCATAGCACGAGTCAAGACGTCGCAGGACATGGCAATGGCACGCATCAGGACATGGCAGGGCGTGGTCGTGGCACAAGTTAGGACATTGCAAACATGGCAGGATATGGCCATGGACCGAGTCGAGACGTCGCAGGATGCGTCAGGACATGGCCATGGCACGTGTCAGGACGCATCAGGATATGGCCATGGCACGTGTCAGGACACATTAGGACATGGGTATAGCACGTGTCCGGACGCGTCATGACATGGAAGGGCGTGGCCAAGGCACGAGTC
Source organism: Nicotiana benthamiana (assembly GCA_034376525.1). Taxonomy (NCBI): domain Eukaryota; kingdom Viridiplantae; phylum Streptophyta; class Magnoliopsida; order Solanales; family Solanaceae; genus Nicotiana; species Nicotiana benthamiana. Next base: position 151,365 of record JAXGFW010000032.1, on the reverse strand, counting down.
GGGACGTAGCAGGACAAGGCCGGGCGTGGCCATGGCACGTGTACGGACGCATCAGTACATGGCCATGGCACTTGTCAAGACGCGTCAAGACATAGCAAGGCGTGGCAATGGCATTAGTCGGGACGTCGCAGGACATGCAGGGCGTGGCCATGGCATGAGTCGGGACGTCGCAGGACGTGTCAGGACAAGGCCATGGCACGTGTCAAGACGCGTCAAGACATGGAAGGGCGTGGCCATGGCACGAGTCGGGACGTCGCAGGACATGGCAGGGCGTGGCCATGGCACGAGTCGCGACCTCGCAGGACGTGTCAGAACGTGGCCATGGCACGTGTCAGGACGCGTCACGACATGGCAGGGCGTGGCCATAGCACGAGTCAAGATGTCACAGGACATGGCAGGATATGGCCAAGGTACGTGTCAGGACGCGTCAGGACATGGCAGGGCGTGGCCATGCCACGAGTCAAGACGTCGCAGGACATGGCAGGATATGGCCATGGTACGTGTCAGGTCGCGTCAGGACATGGCCATGGCACGCGTCAGGACGTGGCAGGGTGTGGCCATGGCACGAGTCAGGATGTCGCAGGACGTGGTAGGGCGTGGTCATGGCACAAGTTAGGATGTTGCATGACATGGCCGGATATGGCCATGGTACATGCCAGGACGCGTCAGGACATGGAAGGGCGTGACCATGGCACGAGTCAAGACGTCGGAAGACATGGCAGGATATGGCCATGGTACGTGTCTGGACGCGTCTGGACATGGCCATGGCACGCGTCAGGATGTGGCAGGGTGTGGCCATGGCACGAGTCAGGACGTCGCAAGACATGGCCATGGCACGCGTCATGACGTGGCAGGGTGTGGTCATGGCACAAGTTATGACGTTGCAGGAAATGGACATGGCACGTGTCAGGACGCGGCAGGACATGGCAAGGCGTGGCCATGGCATGAGTCGGGACGTCGCATGACATGGCAGGGCGTGGCCATGGCACGGCAGGACGCCATGGCACAGTCGGGACCTCGAAGGATGTGTCAGGACATGGCCACGGCACGTCTCAGGACGCGTCAGGACATGGCAGGGCGTGGCCATGCCACGAGTCAAGACGTCGCAGGACATGGCGGGATATGGCCATGGTACGTGTCAGGATGCGTCAGGAAATGGCCATGGCACGCGTCAGGACGTGGCAGGGTGTGGCCATGGCACGAGTCAGGACATCGCAGGACATGGCCATAGCACGCATCACGACGTGGCAGGGCGTGGTCATGGCACAAGTTAGGACGTCGCAGGACATGGCCATGGCACGTGTCAGGACGCGGCAGGACATGGCAGGGCGTAGCCATTACACGAGTGAGGACGTCGCAGGACATGGCAGGGCGTGGCCATGGCACGAGTCGGGACGTCACAGGATGTGTCAGGACTTGGCCATGGCACGTGTCAGGACGCATCAGGATATGGCCATGGCACGTGTCAGGACGCATAAGGACATGGCCATAGCACGTGTCCGGGTACGTCAGCACATGGAAGGGCGTGGCCATGGCACGAGTCGGGACGTATCAGGACATGGCCATGGCACTTGTCAAGACGCGTCAGGACATGGCAGGGCGTGGCCATGGCACGAGTCGGGACGTCGCATGACGTGTCAGGACATGGCCATGGCACATGTCAGGACGCATTGGGACATGGAAGGGCGTGTCCATGGCACCAGTCAAGACGTCGCAAGACATGGCAGGATAAGTCCATTGTGCGTGTCAGGACGCATCAGGACATGGCCCTGGCACGCGTCAGGACGTGGCAGGGTGTGGCCATGGCACGAGTCAGGACGTCGCTGGACATGGCCATTGTACGTGTCAGGACGTGGGCATGGTACGTGTCAAGATGCGTTAGGACATGGCCATGGCACGTGTCCGGACGTTCAGGACATGGCCATGGCACGTGTCAGGACGCATCGTGAAATGGCCATGGCACGTGTCAGGACGCATCAGGACATGGCAGGGCGTGGCCATTGCACGGGTCGGGACGTCGCAGGACAAGGCAGGGCGTGGCCATGGCACGAGTCGGGACGTCGCAGGACATGGCAGGACATGGCCATGGCACGTGTCAAGACGCGTCAGGACATGGCAGGGCATGACCATGGCATGTGTCGGGACGTCGCCGGACATGGCAGGGCGTGGCCAAGGAACGAGTCGGGACGTCGCAGGATGCGTCAGGACATGGCCATGGCACGTGTCAGGACGCATCAGAATATGGCCATCGCAAGTGTCAGGATGTATATGGACATAGCCATAGCACGTGTCCGGACGCGTCAGGACATGGAAGGGCGTGGCCATGACACGAGTCAGGACGTCGCAGGGCGTGGCCATGGCACGTGTAGGGACGCATCAAGACATGGCGATGGCACTTGTCAAGACGCGTTAGGACATAGCAGGGCGTGGCCATGGCACGAGTCGGGACGTTGAAGGACATGGCAGGGCGTGGCCATGGCACGAGTTAGGACGTCGCAGGACGTATCGGGACATGGCCGTGGCACGTGTCAGGACGCGTCAGGACATGGTAGGGCGTGGCCATGCCACGAGTCAAGACGTCGCAGGACATGGTGGGATATGGCCATGGAACGTGTCAGGACGCGTCAGAATATGGCCATGGCACGCGTCAGGATGTGGCAGGGTGTGACCATGGCACGAGTCAGGACATCGCAGGACATGGCCATGGCACGCGCAACGATGTGGCAGGGCGTGTTCATGGCACAAGTTAGGACGTTGCAGGATATGGCCATGGTATGTGTCAGGACGCGTCAGGACATGGCAGGGTGTGGCCATGGCACTAGTCAGGACGTCGCAGGACATGGCCATGGCACGCGTCAGGACGTGGCAGGGCGTGGTGATGGCACAAGTTAGGACGTCGCAGGACATGGCCATGGCACGTGTCAGGATGCGGCAGGACATGGCAGGGCGTTGCCATGGCACGAGTCGGGACGTCGCAGGACATGGTATATCGTGGCCATGGCACGAAACGGGACGTCGCAGGATACTTCAGGACATGGGCATGGCACGTGTCAGGACGCATCTGGATATGGGCATGGCACGTGTCAGGACGCATAAGAACATGGCCATAGCACGTGTCCGGACGCGTCAGGACATGGAAGGGCGTGGCCATGGCACGAGTCGGGACGTCGCAGGACATGGAAGGGCGTGGCCATGGCACGTGTCAAGACGCATCAGGACATGGCAGGGCGTGGCCATGGCACGAGTCAGGACGTCGCAGGACGTATCAGGACATGGCCATGGCACGTGTCAGAACGCGTCAAGACATGGCAGCGCAAGGCCATGGCACGAGTCGGGACATCGCAGGACATCGCAGGGCGTGGCCATGGCACAGTCGGGACCTCGAAGGACGTGTCAGGACATGGCCATGGCACGTGTCAGGACGCGTCAGGACATGGCAGGGCGTTGCCATGCTACGAGTCAAGACGTCGCAGGACATGGCAGGATATGGCCAAGGTACGTGTCAGGACGCGTCAGGACATGGCCATGGCACGCGTCAGGACGTGGAAGGGTGTGGCCATGGCACGAGTTAGGACATCGCAGGACATGGCCATGGCACGCATCACGACGTGGCAAGGCGTGATCATGTCACAAGTTAGGACATTGCAGGACATGGCAGGATATGGCCATGGTCGTGTCAGGACGCGTCAGGACATGGCAGGGCGTGGCCATGCCACGAGTCAAGAAGGCACAGGACATGGCAGGATATGGCCATGGTACGTGTCAGGACGCGTCAGGACATGGCCATGGCACGCGTCAGGACGCGTCAGGACATGGCAGGGCGTGGCCATGGCACGAGTCAAGACGTCATAGGACATGGCAGGATATGGCAATGGTACTTGTCTGGACGCGTCAGGACATGGCCATGGCATGCATCAGGACGTGGCAGGGTGTGGCCATGGCACGAGTCAGTACGTCGCAGGACATGGCCATGGCACGCGTCAGGACGTGGCAGGGCGTGGTCATGGCACAAGTTAGGACGTCGCAGGACATGGCCATGGCACGTATCAGGACGCGGCAGGACATGGCAGGGCGTGGCCATGGCATGAGTCGGGACGTCGCAGGATGCGTCAGGACATGGCCATGGCACGTGTCAGGACGCATCAGGATATGGCCGTGGCACGTGTCAAGGCGCATAAGGACATGGTCATAGCACGTGTCCGGATGCGTCAGGACCTGGAAGGGCGTGCCCATGGCACGAGTTGGGACGTATCAGGACATGGCCATGACACTTGTCAAGACGCGTCAGGACATGGCAGGGCGTGGCCATGGCACGAGTCGGGACGTCGCATGACGAGTCAGGACATGGCCATGGCACGTGTCTGGACACGTCGGGACATGGCAGGGCTTGGCCATGGCACCAGTCAAGACGTCGCAGGACATGGCAGGATATGGCCATGGTACGTGTCAGGACGCGTCAGGACATGGCCATGGCACGCGTCAGGATGCGTCAGGACATGGCAGGGCGTGACCATGGCACGAGTCAAGACGTCGCAGGACATGGCAGGATATGGCAATGGTACGTGTCTGGACGCGTCAGGACATGGCCATGGCATGCATCAGGACGTGGCAGGGTATGGCTATGGCACGAGTCAAGACGTCGCAGGACATAGCCATGGCACGCGTCAGGAGTTGGCAGGGCGTGGTCATGGCACGTGTCAGGACATGGCAGGGCGTGGCCATGGCATGAGTCAGGACATCGCAGGACATGGCAGGGCATGGCCATGGCACGAGTCGCGACGTCGCGGGATGCGTCAGGACATGGCCATGGCACGTGTCAGGACGCATCAGGATATGGCCGTGGCACGTGTCAAGGCGCATATGGACATGGCCATAGCACGTGTCCGGATGCGTCAGGACCTGGAAGGGCGTGGCCATGGCACGAGTCGGGACGTATCAGGACATGGCCATGGCACTTGTCAAGACGCGTCAGGGCATGGCAGGGCGTGGCCATGGCATGAGTCGGGACGTCGCATGACGAGTCAGGACATGGCCATGGCACGTGTCTGGACACGTCGGGACATGGCAGGGCTTGGCCATGGCACCAGTCAAGACGTCGCAGGACATGGTAGGATATGGCCATTGTGCGTGTCAGGACGGGTCAGGACATGGCCATGGCACGCATCAGGACGTGGCAGGGTGTGGCCATGACACGAGTCAGGACGTCGCAGGACATGGCCATGGCACGCGTCTGGACGTGGCATGGCGTGGTCATGGAACAAGTTAGGACGTGCTAGGACAGGGCAGGATATGGCCATGGTACGTGTCAGGACGCGTCAGGACGTGGCCATGGTACGTGTCAAGATGTGTCAGGACATGGCCATGGCACGTGTCAGGACGTTCAGGACATGGCCATGGCACGTATCAAGACGCATCGGGACATGGCCATGGCACGTGTCAGGACGCATCAGGACATGGCAGGGCCTGGCCATGGCACGGGTCGGGACGTCGCAGGACAAGGCAGGGCGTGGCCATGGCACGAGTCGGGACGTCGCAGGACATGGCAGGACATGGCCATGGTACGTGTCAAGACGCGTCAGGACATGGCAGGGCATGGCCATGGCATGAGTCGGGACGTCGCAGGACATGGTAGGGCGTGGCCAAGGCACGAGTTGGGACGTCGCAGGATGCGTCAGGACATGGCCATGGCACGTGTCAGGACGCATCAGGATATGGCCATGGCACGTGTCAGGATGCATATGGACATAGCCATAGCACGTGTCCGGACGCGTCAGGACATGGAAGGGCGTGGCCATGGCACGAGTCGGGACGTCGCAGGAAATGGCAGGGCGTGGCCATGGCACGTGTAGGGATGCATCAAGACATGGCGATGGCACTTGTCAAGACGCGTTAGGACATGGCAGGGCGTGGAAGGATATGGCCATGGTACGTTTGAAGACGCGTCAGGACATGGTAGAGCGTGGCCATAGCACGAGTCAAGATGTCACAGGACATGGCAGGATATGGCCAAGGTACGTGTCAGGACGCGTCAGGACATGGCAGGGCGTGGCCATGCCACGAGTCAAGACGTCGCAGGACATGGCAGGATATGGCCATGGTACGTGTCAGGTCGCGTCAGGACATGGCCATGGCACGCGTCAGGACGTGGCAGGGTGTGGCCATGGCACGAGTCAGGATGTCGCAGGACGTGGTAGGGCGTGGTCATGGCACAAGTTAGGATGTTGCATGACATGGCAGGATATGGCCATGGTACATGCCAGGACGCGTCAGGACATGGAAGGGCGTGACCATGGCACGAGTCAAGATGTCGGAAGACATGGCAGGATATGGCCATGGTACGTGTCTGGACGCGTCTGGACATGGCCATGGCACGCGTCAGGATGTGGCAGGGTGTGGCCATGGCACGAGTCAGGACGTCGCAGGACATGGCCATGGCACGCGTCATGACGTGGCAGGGTGTGGTCATGGCACAAGTTATGACGTTGCAGGAAATGGACATGGCACGTGTCAGGACGCGGCAGGACATGGCAAGGCGTGGCCATGGCATGAGTCGGGACGTCGCATGACATGGCAGGGCGTGGCCATGGCACGGCAGGACGCCATGGCACAGTCGGGACCTCGAAGGATGTGTCAGGACATGGCCACGGCACGTCTCAGGACGCGTCAGGACATGGCAGGGCGTGGCCATGCCACGAGTCAAGACGTCGCAGGACATGGCGGGATATGGCCATGGTACGTGTCAGGATGCGTCAGGAAATGGCCATGGCACGCGTCAGGACGTGGCAGGGTGTGGCCATGGCACGAGTCAGGACATCGCAGGACATGGCCATAGCACGCATCACGACGTGGCAGGGCGTGGTCATGGCACAAGTTAGGACGTCGCAGGACATGGCCATGGCACGTGTCAGGATGCGGCAGGACATGGCAGGGCGTAGCCATTACACGAGTGAGGACGTCGCAGGACATGGCATGGCGTGGCCATGGCACGAGTCGGGACGTCACAGGATGTGTCAGGACTTGGCCATGGCACGTGTCAGGACGCATCAGGATATGGCCATGGCACGTATCAGGACGCATAAGGACATGGCCATAGCACGTGTCCGGGTACGTCAGCACATGGAAGGGCGTGGCCATGGCACGAGTCGGGGCGTATCAGGACATGGCCATGGCACTTGTCAAGACGCGTCAGGACATGGCAGGGCGTGGCCATGGCACGAGTCGGGACGTCGCATGACGTGTCATGACATGGCCATGGCACATGTCAGGACGCATTGGGACATGGAAGGGCGTGTCCATGGCACCAGTCAAGACGTCGCAAGACATGGCAAGATAAGTCCATTGTGCGTGTCAGGACGCATCAGGACATGGCCATGGCACGCGTCAGGACGTGGCAGGGTGTGGCCATGACACGAGTCAGGACGTCGCAGGACAAGGCCATGGCACGCGTCTGGACGTGGCATGGCGTGGTCATGGAACAAGTTAGGACGTCCAAGGACATGGCAGGATATGGCCATGGTACGTGTCAGGACGCGTCAGGACGTGGCCATGGTACGTGTCAAGATGCGTCAGGACATGGCCATGGCACGTGTCAGGACGTATCAGGACATGGCCATGGCACGTGTCAGGACGCATCGGGACATGGCCATGGCACGTGTCAGGACGCATCAGGACATGGCAGGGCGTGGCCATGGCACGGGTCGGGACGTCGCAGGACAAGGCAGGGCGTGGCCATGGCACGAGTTGGGACGTCGCAGGATGCGTCAGGACATGGCCTTGGCACGTGTCAGGACGCATCAGTATATGGCCATGGCACGTGTCAGGATGCATATGGACATAGCCATAGCACGTGTCCGGACGCGTCAGGACATGGAAGGGCGTGGCCATGGCACGAGTCGGGACGTCGCAGGACATGGCAGGGCGTGGCCATGCCACGAGTCAAGACGTCGCAGGACATGGCAGGATATGGCCATGGTACGTGTCAAGACGCGTCAGGACATGGCCATGGCACGCGTCAGGACGCGTCAGGACATGGCAGGATATGGCCATGGTACGTGTCAGGACGCGTCAGGACATGGCAGGGCGTGGCCATGCCACGAGTCAAGACGTCGCAGGACATGGCAGGATATGGCCATGGAACGCGTCAGGACGCGTCAGGACATGGTAGGGCGTGGCCATGGCACGAGTCAAGACGTCGCAGGACATGGCATGATATGGCAATGGTACGTGTCTGGACGCGTCAGGACATGGCCATGGCATGCATCAGGACGTGGCAGGTTGTGGCCATGGCACGAGTAAGGACGTCGCAGGACATGGCCATGGCATGCGTCAGGACGTGGCAAGGCGTGGTCATGGCACAAGATAGGACGTCGCAGGACATGGCCATGGCACGTGTCAGGACGCGACAGGACATGGCAGGGCATGGCCATGGCACGAGTCAGGACGTCGCAGGACATGGCAGGGCGTGGCCATGGCACGAGTCGGGACGTTGCAGGATGCGTCAGGACGTGGCCATGGCACGTGTCAAGACGCATCAGGATATGGCCATGGCACGTGTAAGGACGCATAAGGACATGGCCATAGGGCGTGTCCGGATGCGTCAGGACATGGAAGGGCGTGGCCATGGCACGAGTCGGGACGTATCAGGATATGGCCATGGCACTTGTCAAGATGCGTCAGGACATGGCAGAGCGTGGCCGTGGCACGAGTCGGGACGTCGCATGACGTGTCAGGACATGGCCATGGCACGTGTCATGACGCGTCATGACATGGCAGGGCGTGACCATGGCACGAGTCAGGACGTCGCAGGACATGGCAGGAGATGGCCATGGTACGTGTCAAGACATGGCCATGGCACGCGTCAGGACGTGGCACGGCGTGGCTATGGCACGAGTCAGGACATCGCAGAACATGGCCATGGCACGCGTCAGGACGTGGCAGGGCGTGGCTATGGCACGAGTCAGGCCGTCGCAAGACATGGCCATGGCACGCGTTAGGACGTTGCAGGGCGTGGTCATGGCACGAGTCAGGACGTCGCAGGACATGGCAGGATATGGCTATGGTACGTGTCAGGACGCGTCAGGACGTGGCCATGGTACGTGTCAAGATGTGTCAGGATATGGCCATGGGACACATCAGGATATGGCCATGGCACGTATCAGAACGCATTAGGACATGGCCATAGCACGTGTCCGGACGCGTCAGGACATGGAAGGACATTGCCATGGCACGAGTCGGGACGTCGTAGGACATGGCAGGGCGTGGCAATGGCACGTGTAGGAACGCATCAGGACATGGCCATGGAAGTAGTCAAGACGCATCAGGACATAGCAGGGCGTGGCCATGGCACGAGTCGGGACGTCGCAGGACATGGCAGGGCGTGGCCTTGGCACGAGTCGGGACGTTGCAGGACGTGTCAGGACATGGCCATGGCACGTGTCACGACGCATCAAGACATGGCAAGGCGTGGGCATGGCACAAGTCGGGATTTCGCAGGACATAGCAGGGCGTGGCCATGGCACGAGTCGGGACCTCGCAGGACGTGTCAAGACATGGCCATGGCACGTGTCAGGACGCGTCAGGACATGGCAGGCGTGGCCATAGCACGAGTCAAGATGTCGCAGGACATGGCAGGATATGGCCAAGGTACGTGTGAAGAGGCATAGGACATGGTAGGGCGTGGCCATGCCACGAGTCAAGACGTCGCAAGACATGGCAGGATATGGCCATGGTACGTGTCAGGACGCGTTAGGACATGGCAGGGCGTGGCCATGCCACGAGTCAAGACGTCGCAGGACATGGCAGGATATGGCCATGGTATGTGTCAGGACGCGTCAGGACATGGCAGGGCATGGCCATGCCATGAGTCAACACGTCGTAAGACATGGCAGGATATGGACATGGTACGTATCAGGACGCGTCAGGCATGGCCATGGCACTCGTCAGGACGTGGCAGGGTGTGGCCATGGCACGAGTCAGGACGTCGCAGGACATGGCAATGGCACGCATCAGGACGTGGCAGGGCGTGGTCGTGGCACGAGTCAAGATGTCGCCGGACATGGCAGGATATGGCCATGGTACATGTCAGGACGCGTCAGGACATGGCCATGGCACTCGTCAGGACGTGGCAGGGTGTGGCCATAGCACGAGTCAAGACGTCGCAGGACATGGCAATGGCACGCATCAGGACATGGCAGGGCGTGGTCGTGGCACAAGTTAGGACATTGCAAACATGGCAGGATATGGCCATGGACCGAGTCGAGACGTCGCAGGATGCGTCAGGACATGGCCATGGCACGTGTCAGGACGCATCAGGATATGGCCATGGCACGTGTCAGGACACATTAGGACATGGGTATAGCACGTGTCCGGACGCGTCAGGACATGGAAGGGCGTGGCCAAGGCACGAGTCGGGACGTAGCAGGACAAGGCCGGGCGTGGCCATGGCACGTGTACGGACGCATCAGTACATGGCCATGGCACTTGTCAAGACGCGTCAAGACATAGCAAGGCGTGGCAATGGCATTAGTCGGGACGTCGCAGGACATGCAGGGCGTGGCCATGGCATGAGTCGGGACGTCGCAGGACGTGTCAGGACAAGGCCATGGCACGTGTCAAGATGCGTCAAGACATGGAAGGGCGTGGCCATGGCACGAGTCGGGACGTCGCAGGACATGGCAGGGCGTGGCCATGGCACGAGTCGCGACCTCGCAGGACGTGTCAGAACGTGGCCATGGCACGTGTCAGGACGCGTCACGACATGGCAGGGCGTGGCCATAGCACGAGTCAAGATGTCACAGGACATGGCAGGATATGGCCAAGGTACGTGTCAGGACGCGTCAGGACATGGCAGGGCGTGGCCATGCCACGAGTCAAGACGTCGCAGGACATGGCAGGATATGGCCATGGTACGTGTCAGGTCGCGTCAGGACATGGCCATGGCACGCGTCAGGACGTGGCAGGGTGTGGCCATGGCACGAGTCAGGATGTCGCAGGACGTGGTAGGGCGTGGTCATGGCACAAGTTAGGATGTTGCATGACATGGCAGGATATGGCCATGGTACATGCCAGGACGCGTCAGGACATGGAAGGGCGTGACCATGGCACGAGTCAAGACGTCGGAAGACATGGCAGGATATGGCCATGGTACGTGTCTGGACGCGTCTGGACATGGCCATGGCACGCGTCAGGATGTGGCAGGGTGTGGCCATGGCACGAGTCAGGACGTCGCAAGACATGGCCATGGCACGCGTCATGACGTGGCAGGGTGTGGTCAAGGTAGGGTGGCACGGGTCGGGACGTCGCAGGACAAGGCAGGGCGTGGCCATGGCACGAGTCGGGACGTCGCAGGACATGGCAGGACATGGCCATGGCACGTGTCAAGACGCGTCAGGACATGGCAGGGCATGACCATGGCATGTGTCGGGACGTCGCCGGACATGGCAGGGCGTGGCCAAGGAACGAGTCGGGACGTCGCAGGATGCGTCAGGACATGGCCATGGCACGTGTCAGGACGCATCAGAATATGGCCATCGCAAGTGTCAGGATGCATATGGACATAGCCATAGCACGCGTCATGGCACAGTCGGGACCTCGAAGGACGTGGCCATGGCACGTGTCAGGACGCGTCAGGACATGGCAGGGCGTGGCCATGGCACGTGTAGGGACGCATCAAGACATGGCGATGGCACTTGTCAAGACGCGTTAGGACATAGCAGGGCGTGGCCATGGCACGAGTCGGGACGCGTGAGGACATGGTAGGGCGTGGCCATGCCACGAGTTAGGACGTCGCAGGACATGGTGGGATATGGCCATGGAACGTGTCAGGACGCGTCAGAATATGGCCATGGCACGCGTCAGGATGTGGCAGGGTGTGACCATGGCACGAGTCAGGACATCGCAGGACATGGCCATGGCACGCGCAACGATGTGGCAGGGCGTGTTCATGGCACAAGTTAGGACGTTGCAGGATATGGCCATGGTATGTGTCAGGACGCGTCAGGACATGGCAGGGTGTGGCTATGGCACTAGTCAGGACGTCGCAGGACATGGCCATGGCACGCGTCAGGACGTGGCAGGGCGTGGTCATGGCACAAGTTAGGACGTCGCAGGACATGGCCATGGCACGTGTCAGGATGCGGCAGGACATGGCAGGGCGTTGCCATGGCACGAGTCGGGACATCGCAAGACATGGTATATCGTGGCCATGGCACGAAACGGGACGTCGCAGGATACTTCAGGACATGGGCATGGCACGTGTCAGGACGCATCTGGATAGGGGCATGGCACGTGTCAGGACGCATAAGAACATGGCCATAGCACGTGTCCGGACGCGTCAGGACATGGAAGGGCGTGGCCATGGCACGAGTCGGGACGTCGCAGGACATGGAAGGGCGTGGCCATGGCACGTGTCAAGACGCATCAGGACATGGCAGGGCGTGGCCATGGCACGAGTCGACACGTTGCAGGACATGGCAGGGCGTGGCCATGGCACGAGTCAGGACGTCGCAGGACGTATCAGGACATGGCCATGGCACGTGTCAGAACGCGTCAAGACATGGCAGCGCAAGGCCATGGCACGAGTCGGGACATCGCAGGACATCGCAGGGCGTGGCCATGGCACAGTCGGGACCTCGAAGGACGTGTCAGGATATGGCCATGGCACGTGTCAGGACGCGTCAGGACATGGCAGGGCGTTGCCATGCTACGAGTCAAGACGTCGCAGGACATGGTAGGATATGGCCAAGGTACGTGTCAGGACGCGTCAGGACATGGCCATGGCACGCGTCAGGACGTGGAAAGGTGTGGCCATGGCACGAGTTAGGACATCGCAGGACATGGCCATGGCACGCATCACGACGTGGCAAGGCGTGATCATGTCACAAGTTAGGACGTTGCAGGACATGGCAGGATATGGCCATGGTCGTGTCAGGACGCGTCAGGACATGGCAGGGCATGGCCATGCCACGAGTCAAGAAGGCGCAGGACATGGCAGGATATGGCCATGGTACGTGTCAGGACGCGTCAGGACATGGCCATGGCACGCGTCAGGACGCGTCAGGACATGGCAGGGCGTGGCCATGGCACGAGTCAAGACATCACAGGACATGGAAGGATATGGCAATGGTACTTGTCTGGACGCGTCAGGACATGGCCATGGCATGCATCAGGACGTGGCAGGGTGTGGCCATGGCACGAGTCAGGACGTCGCAGGACATGGCCATGGCACGCGTCAGGACGTGGCAGGGCGTGGTCATGGCACAAGTTAGGACGTCGCAGGACATGGCCATGGCACGTATCAGGACGCGGCAGGACATGGCAGGGCGTGGCCATGTTATGAGTCGGGACGTCGCAGGATGCGTCAGGACATGGCCATGGCACGTGTCAGGACGCATCAGGATATGGCCGTGGCACGTGTCAAGGCGCATAAGGACATGGTCATAGCACGTGTCCGGATGCGTCAGGACCTGGAAGGGCGTGCCCATGGCATGAGTCGGGACGTATCAGGACATGGCCATGACACTTGTCAAGACGCGTCAGGACATGGCAGGGCGTGGCCATGGCACGAGTCGGGACGTCGCATGACGAGTCAGGACATGGCCATGGCACGTGTCTGGACACGTCGGGACATGGCAGGGCTTGGCCATGGCACCAGTCAAGACGTCGCAGGACATGGCAGGATATGGCCATGGTACGTGCCAGGACGCGTCAGGACATGGCCATGGCACGCGTCAGGATGCGTCAGGACATGGCAGGGCGTGACCATGGCACGAGTCAAGACGTCGCAGGACATGGCAGGATATGGCAATGGTACGTGTCTGGACGAGTCAGGACATGGCCATGGCATGCATCAGGACGTGGCAGGGTATGGCTATGGCACGAGTCAGGACGTCGCAGGACATAGCCATGGCACGCGTCAGGAGTTGGCAGGGCGTGGTCATGGCACGTGTCAGGACATGGCAGGGCGTGGCCATGGCATGAGTCAGGACATTGCAGGGACATGGCAGGGCATGGCCATGGCACGAGTCGCGACGTCGCAGGATGCGTCAGGACATGGCCATGGCACGTGTCAGGACGCATCAGGATATGGCCGTGGCACGTGTCAAGGCGCATATGGACATGGCCATAGCACGTGTCCGGATGCGTCAGGACCTGGAAGGGCGTGGCCATGGCACGAGTCGGGACGTATCAGGACATGGCCATGGCACTTGTCAAGACGCGTCAGGACATGGCAGGGCGTGGCCATGGCACGAGTCGGGACGTCGCATGACGAGTCAGGACATGGCCATGGCACGTGTCTGGACACGTCGGGACATGGCAGGGCTTGGCCATGGCACCAGTCAAGACGTCGCAGGACATGGTAGGATATGTCCATTGTGCGTGTCAGGACGGGTCAGGACATGGCCATGGCACGCATCAGGACGTGGCAGGGTGTGGCCATGACACGAGTCAGGACGTCACAGGACATGGCCATGGCACGCGTCTGGACGTGGCATGGCGTGGTCATGGAACAAGTTAGGACGTGCTAGGACAGGGCAGGATATGGCCATGGTACGTGTCAGGACGCGTCAGGACGTGGCCATGGTACGTGTCAAGATGCGTCAGGACATGGCCATGGCACGTGTCAGGACGTTCAGGACATGGCCATGGCACGTATCAAGACGCATCGGGACATGGCCATGGCACGTGTCAGGACGCATCAGGACATGGCAGGGCGTGGCCATGGCACGGGTCGGGACGTCGCAGGACAATGCAGGGCGTGGCCATGGCACGAGTCGGGACGTCGCAGGACATGGCAGGACATGGCCATGGTACGTGTCAAGACGCGTCAGGACATGGCAGGGCATGGCCATGGCATGAGTCGGGACGTCGCAGGACATGGTAGGGCGTGGCCAAGGCACGAGTTGGGACGTCGCAGGATGCGTCAGGACATGGCCATGGCACGTGTCAGGACGCATCAGGATATGGCCACGGCACGTGTCGGGATGCATATGGACATAGCCATAGCACGTGTCCGGACGCGTCAGGACATGGAAGGGCGTGGCCATGGCACGAGTCGGGACGTCACAGGAAATGGCAGGGCGTGGCCATGGCACGTGTAGGGATGCATCAAGACATGGCGATGGCACTTGTCAAGACGCGTTAGGACATGGCAGGGCGTGGAAGGATATGGCCATGGTACGTTTGAAGACGCGTCAAGACATGGTAGAGCGTGGCCATGCCACGAGTCAAGACGTCGCAGGATATGGCAGGATAAGGCCATGGTACGTGTCAGGACGCGTTAGGACATGGCCATGGCACGCGTCAGGACGCGTCAGGACATGGCAGGATATGGCCATGGTACGTGTCAGGACGCGTCAGGACATGGAAGGGCGTGGCCATGCCACGAGTCAAGACGTCGCAGGACATGGCAGCATATGGCCATGGCACACGTCAGGACGCGTCAGGACATGGCAGGGCGTGGCCATGGCACGAGTCAAGATGTCGCAGGACATGGCAGGATATGGCAATGGTACTTGTCTGGACGCGTCAGGACATGGCCATGGCATGCATCAGGACGTGGCAGGGTGTGGCCATGGCACGAGTAAGGACGTCGCAGGACATGGCCATGGCACGCATCAGGACGTAGCAGGGCGTGGTCATGGCACAAGATAGGACGTTGCAGGGCGTGGCCAAGGCACGAGTCGGGACGTAGCAGGACAAGGCAGGGCGTGGCCATGGCACGTGTACGGACGCATCAGTACATGGCCATGGCACTTGTCAAGACGCGTCAAGACATAGCAAGGCGTGGCAATGGCATTAGTCGGGACTTCGCAGGACATGCAGGGCGTGGCCATGGCATGAGTCGGGACGTCGCAGGACGTGTCAGGACAAGGCCATGGCACGTGTCAAGACGCGTCAAGACATGGAAGGGCGTGGCCATGGCACGAGTCGGGACGTCGCAGGACATGGCAGGGCGTGGCCATGGCACGTGTCGCGACCTCGCAGGACGTGTCAGAACGTGGCCATGGCACGTGTCAGGACGCGTCAAGACATGGCAGCGCAAGGCCATGGCACGAGTCGGGACATCGCAGGGCGTGGCCATGGCACAGTCGGGACCTCGAAGGACGTGTCATGATATGGCCATGGCACGTGTCAGGACGCGTCAATACATGGCAGGGCGTTGCCATGCTACGAGTCAAGACGTCGCAGGACATGGCAGGATATGGCCAAGGTACGTGTCAGGACGCGTCAGGACATGGCCATGGCACGCGTCAGGACGTGGAAGGGTGTGGCCATGGCACGAGTTAGGACATCGCAGGACATGGCCATGGCACGCATCACGACGTGGCAAGGCGTGATCATGTCACAAGTTAGGACGTTGCAGGACATGGCAGGATATGGCCATGGTCGTGTCAGGACGCGTCAGGACATGGCAGGGCGTGGCCATGCCACGAGTCAAGAAGGCGCAGGACATGGCAGGATATGGCCATGGTACGTGTCAGGACGCGTCAGGACATGGCCATGGCACGCGTCAGGACGCGTCAGGACATGGCAGGGCGTGGCCATGGCACGAGTCAAGACATCACAGGACATGGCAGGATATGGCAATGGTACTTGTCTGGACATGTCAGGACATGGCCATGGCATGCATCAGGACGTGGCAGGGTGTGGCCATGGCACGAGTCAGGACGTCGCAGGACATGGCCATGGCACGCGTCAGGACGTGGCAGGGCGTGGTCATGGCACAAGTTAGGACGTCGCAGGACATGGCCATGGCACGTATCAGGACGCGGCAGGACATGGCAGGGCGTGGCCATGGCATGAGTCGGGACGTCGCAGGATGCGTCAGGACATGGCCATGGCACGTGTCAGGACGCATCAGGATATGGCCGTGGCACGTGTCAAGGCGCATAAGGACATGGTCATAGCACGTGTCCGGATGCGTCAGGACCTGGAAGGGCGTGCCCATGGCACGAGTCGGGACGTATCAGGACATGGCCATGACACTTGTCAAGACGCGTCAGGACATGGCAGGGCGTGGCCATGGCACGAGTCGGGACGTCGCATGACGAGTCAGGACATGGCCATGGCACGTGTCTGGACACGTCGGGACATGGCAGGGCTTGGCCATGGCACCAGTCAAGACGTCGCAGGACATGGCAGGATATGGCCATGGTACGTGTCAGGACGCGTCAGGACATGGCCATGGCACGCGTCAGGATGCGTCAGGACATGGCAGGGCGTGACCATGGCACGAGTCAAGACGTCGCAGGACATGGCAGGATATGGCAATGGTACGTGTCTGGACGCGTCAGGACATGGCCATGGCATGCATCAGGACGTGGCAGGGTATGGCTATGGCACGAGTCAGGACGTCGCAGGACATAGCCATGGCACGCGTTAGGAGTTGGCAGGGCGTGGTCATGGCACGTGTCAGGACATGGCAGGGCGTGGCCATGGCATGAGTCAGGACATCGCAGGACATGGCAGGGCATGGCCATGGCATGAGTCGCGACGTCGCAGGATGCGTCAGGACATGGCCATGGCACGTGTCAGGACGCATCAGGATATGGCCGTGGCACGTGTCAAGGCGCATATGGACATGGCCATAGCACGTGTCCGGATGCGTCAGGACCTGGAAGGGCGTGGCCATGGCACGAGTCGGGACGTATCAAGACATGGCCATGGCACTTGTCAAGACGCGTCAGGACATGGCAGGGCGTAGCCATGGCACGAGTCGGGACGTCGCATGACGAGTCAGGACATGGCCATGGCACGTGTCTGGACACGTTGGGACATGGCAGGGCTTGGCCATGGCACCAGTCAAGACGTCGCAGGACATGGTAGGATATGGCCATTGTGCGTGTCAGGACGGGTCAGGACATGGCCATGGCACGCATCAGGACGTGGCAGGGTGTGGCCATGACACGAGTCAGGACGTTGCAGGACATGGCCATGGCACGCGTCTGGACGTGGCATGGCGTGGTCATGGAACACGTTAGGACGTGCTAGGACAGGGCAGGATATGGCCATGGTACGTGTCAGGACGCGTCAGGACGTGGCCATGGTACGTGTCAAGATGCGTCAGGACATGGCCATGGCACGTATCAGGACGTTCAGGACATGGCCATGGCACATATCAAGACGCATCGGGACATGGCCATGGCACCCGTCAGGGCGCATCAGGACATGGCAGGGCGTGGCCATGGCACGGGTCGGGACGTCGCAGGACAAGGCAGGGCGTGGCCATGGCACGAGTCGGGACGTCGCAGGACATGGCAGGACATGGCCATGGTACGTGTCAAGACGCATCAGGACATGGCAGGGCATGGCCATGGCATGAGTCGGGACGTCGCAGGACATGGTAGGGCGTGGCCCAGGCACGAGTTGGGACGTCGCAGGATGCGTCAGGACATGGCCATGGCACGTGTCAGGACGCATCAGGATATGGCCATGGCACGTGTCAGAATGCATATGGACATAGCCATAGCACGTGTCCGGACGCGTCAGGACATGGAAGGGCGTGGCCATGGCACGAGTCGGGACGTCGCAGGAAATGGCAGGGCGTGGCCATGGCACGTGTAGGGATGCATCAAGACATGGCGATGGCACTTGTCAAGACGCGTTAGGACATGGCAGGGCGTGGAAGGATATGGCCATGGTACGTTTGAAGACGCGTCAGGACATGGTAGAGCGTGGCCATGCCACGAGTCAAGACGTCGCAGGATATGGCAGGATAAGGCCATGGTACGTGTCAGGACGCGTTAGGACATGGCCATGGCACGCGTCAGGACGCGTCAGGACATGGTAGGATATGGCCATGGTACGTGTCAGGACGCGTCAGGACATGGCAGGGCGTGGCCATGCCACGAGTCAAGACGTCGCAGGACATGGCAACATATGGCCATGGCACACGTCAGGACGCGTCAGGACATGGCAGGGCGTGGCCATGGCACGAGTCAAGACGTCGCAGGACATGGCAGGATATGGCAATGGTACTTGTCTGGACGCGTCAGGACATGGCCATGGCATGCATCAGGACGTGGCAGGGTGTGGCCATGGCACGAGTAAGGACGTCGCAAGACATGGCCATGGCACGCATCAGGACGTAGCAGGGCGTGGTCATGGCACAAGATAGGACGTTGCAGGGCGTGGCCAAGGCACGAGTCGGGACGTAGCAGGACAAGGCAGGGCGTGGCCATGGCACGTGTACGGACGCATCAGTACATGGCCATGGCACTTGTCAAGACGCGTCAAGACATAGCAAGGCGTGGCAATGGCATTAGTCGGGACGTCGCAGGACATGCAGGGCGTGGCCATGGCATGAGTCGGGACGTCGCAGGACGTGTCAGGACAAGGCCATGGCACGTGTCAAGACGCGTCAAGACATGGAAGGGCGTGGCCATGGCACGAGTCGGGACGTCGCAGGACATGGCAGGGCGTGGCCATGGCACGAGTCGCGACCTCGCAGGACGTGTCAGAACGTGGCCATGGCACGTGTCAGGACGCGTCACGACATGGCAGGGCGTGGCCATAGCACGAGTCAAGATGTCACAGGACATGGCAGGATATGGCCAAGGTACGTGTCAGGACGCGTCAGGACATGGCAGGGCGTGGCCATGCCACGAGTCAAGACGTCGCAGGACATGGCAGGATATGGCCATGGTACGTGTCAGGTCGCGTCAGGACATGGCCATGGCACGCGTCAGGACGTGGCAGGATGTGGCCATGGCACGAGTCAGGATGTCGCAGGACGTGGTAGGGCGTGGTCATGGCACAAGTTAGGATGTTGCATGACATGGCAGGATATGGCCATGGTACATGCCAGGACGCGTCAGGACATGGAAGGTCGTGACCATGGCACGAGTCAAGATGTCGGAAGACATGGCAGGATATGGCCATGGTACGTGTCTGGACGCGTCTGGACATGGCCATGGCACGCGTCAGGATGTGGCAGGGTGTGGCCATGGCACGAGTCAGGACGTCGCAGGACATGGCCATGGCACGCGTCATGACGTGGCAGGGTGTGGTCATGGCACAAGTTATGACGTTGCAGGAAATGGACATGGCACGTGTCAGGACGCGGCAGGACATGGCAAGGCGTGGCCATGGCATGAGTCGGGACGTCGCATGACATGGCAGGGCGTGGCCATGGCACGGCAGGACGCCATGGCACAGTCGGGACCTCGAAGGATGTGTCAGGACATGGCCACGGCACGTCTCAGGACGCGTCAGGACATGGCAGGGCGTGGCCATGCCACGAGTCAAGACGTCGCAGGACATGGCGGGATATGGCCATGGTACGTGTCAGGATGCGTCAGGAAATGGCCATGGCACGCGTCAGGACGTGGCAGGGTGTGGCCATGGCACGAGTCAGGACATCGCAGGACATGGCCATAGCACGCATCACGACGTGGCAGGGCGTGGTCATGGCACAAGTTAGGACGTCGCAGGACATGGCCATGGCACGTGTCAGGATGCGGCAGGACATGGCAGGGCGTAGCCATTACACGAGTGAGGACGTCGCAGGACATGGCATGGCGTGGCCATGGCACGAGTCGGGACGTCACAGGATGTGTCAGGACTTGGCCATGGCACGTGTCAGGACGCATCAGGATATGGCCATGGCACGTATCAGGACGCATAAGGACATGGCCATAGCACGTGTCCGGGTACGTCAGCACATGGAAGGGCGTGGCCATGGCACGAGTCGGGACGTATCAGGACATGGCCATGGCACTTGTCAAGACGCGTCAGGACATGGCAGGGCGTGGCCATGGCACGAGTCGGGACGTCGCATGACGTGTCAGGACATGGCCATGGCACATGTCAGGACGCATTGGGACATGGAAGGGCGTGTCCATGGCACCAGTCAAGACGTCGCAAGACATGGCAGGATAAGTCCATTGTGCGTGTCAGGACGCATCAGGACATGGCCCTGGCACGCGTCAGGACGTGGCAGGGTGTGGCCATGGCACGAGTCAGGACGTCGCTGGACATGGCCATTGTACGTGTCAGGACGTGGGCATGGTACGTGTCAAGATGCGTTAGGACATGGCCATGGCACGTGTCCGGACGTTCAGGACATGGCCATGGCACGTGTCAGGACGCATCGTGAAATGGCCATGGCACGTGTCAGGACGCATCAGGACATGGCAGGGCGTGGCCATTGCACGGGTCGGGACGTCGCAGGACAAGGCAGGGCGTGGCCATGGCACGAGTCGGGACGTCGCAGGACATGGCAGGACATGGCCATGGCACGTGTCAAGACGCGTCAGGACATGGCAGGGCATGACCATGGCATGTGTCGGGACGTCGCCGGACATGGCAGGGCGTGGCCAAGGAACGAGTCGGGACGTCGCAGGATGCGTCAGGACATGGCCATGGCACGTGTCAGGACGCATCAGAATATGGCCATCGCAAGTGTCAGGATGCATATGGACATAGCCATAGCACGTGTCCGGACGCGTCAGGACATGGAAGGGCGTGGCCATGACACGAGTCAGGACGTCGCAGGGCGTGGCCATGGCACGTGTAGGGACGCATCAAGACATGGCGATGGCACTTGTCAAGACGCGTTAGGACATAGCAGGGCGTGGCCATGGCACGAGTCGGGACGTTGAAGGACATGGCAGGGCGTGGCCATGGCACGAGTTAGGACGTCGCAGGACGTATCGGGACATGGCCGTGGCACGTGTCAGGACGCGTCAGGACATGGTAGGGCGTGGCCATGCCACGAGTCAAGACGTCGCAGGACATGGTGGGATATGGCCATGGAACGTGTCAGGACGCGTCAGAATATGGCCATGGCACGCGTCAGTATGTGGCAGGGTGTGACCATGGCACGAGTCAGGACATCGCAGGACATGGCCATGGCACGCGCAACGATGTGGCAGGGCGTGTTCATGGCACAAGTTAGGACGTTGCAGGATATGGCCATGGTATGTGTCAGGACGCGTCAGGACATGGCAGGGTGTGGCCATGGCACTAGTCAGGACGTCGCAGGACATGGCCATGGCACGCGTCAGGACGTGGCAGGGCGTGGTCATGGCACAAGTTAGGACGTCGCAGGACATGGCCATGGCACGTGTCAGGATGCGGCAGGACATGGCAGGGCGTTGCCATGGCACGAGTCGGGACGTCGCAGGACATGGTATATCGTGGCCATGGCACGAAACGGGACGTCGCAGGATACTTCAGGACATGGGCATGGCACGTGTCAGGACGCATCTGGATATGGGCATGGCACGTGTCAGGACGCATAAGAACATGGCCATAGCACGTGTCCGGACGCGTCAGGACATGGAAGGGCGTGGCCATGGCACGAGTCGGGACGTCGCAGGACATGGAAGGGCGTGGCCATGGCACGTGTCAAGACGCATCAGGACATGGCAGGGCGTGGCCATGGCACGAGTCAGGACGTCGCAGGACGTATCAGGACATGGCCATGGCACGTGTCAGAACGCGTCAAGACATGGCAGCGCAAGGCCATGGCACGAGTCGGGACATCGCAGGACATCGCAGGGCGTGGCCATGGCACAGTCGGGACCTCGAAGGACGTGTCAGGACATGGCCATGGCACGTGTCAGGACGCGTCAGGACATGGCAGGGCGTTGCCATGCTACGAGTCAAGACGTCGCAGGACATGGCAGGATATGGCCAAGGTACGTGTCAGGACGCGTCAGGACATGGCCATAGCACGCGTCAGGACGTGGAAGGGTGTGGCCATGGCACGAGTTAGGACATCGCAGGACATGGCCATGGCACGCATCACGACGTGGCAAGGCGTGATCATGTCACAAGTTAGGACATTGCAGGACATGGCAGGATATGGCCATGGTCGTGTCAGGACGCGTCAGGACATGGCAGGGCGTGGCCATGCCACGAGTCAAGAAGGCACAGGACATGGCAGGATATGGCCATGGTACGTGTCAGGACGCGTCAGGACATGGCCATGGCACGCGTCAGGACGCGTCAGGACATGGCAGGGCGTGGCCATGGCACGAGTCAAGACGTCATAGGACATGGCAGGATATGGCAATGGTACTTGTCTGGACGCGTCAGGACATGGCCATGGCATGCATCAGGACGTGGCAGGGTGTGGCCATGGCACGAGTCAGTACGTCGCAGGACATGGCCATGGCACGCGTCAGGACGTGGCAGGGCGTGGTCATGGCACAAGTTAGGACGTCGCAGGACATGGCCATGGCACGTATCAGGACGCGGCAGGACATGGCAGGGCGTGGCCATGGCATGAGTCGGGACGTCGCAGGATGCGTCAGGACATGGCCATGGCACGTGTCAGGACGCATCAGGATATGGCCGTGGCACGTGTCAAGGCGCATAAGGACATGGTCATAGCACGTGTCCGGATGCGTCAGGACCTGGAAGGGCGTGCCCATGGCACGAGTTGGGACGTATCAGGACATGGCCATGACACTTGTCAAGACGCGTCAGGACATGGCAGGGCGTGGCCATGGCACGAGTCGGGACGTCGCATGACGAGTCAGGACATGGCCATGGCACGTGTCTGGACACGTCGGGACATGGCAGGGCTTGGCCATGGCACCAGTCAAGACGTCGCAGGACATGGCAGGATATGGCCATGGTACGTGTCAGGACGCGTCAGGACATGGCCATGGCACGCGTCAGGATGCGTCAGGACATGGCAGGGCGTGACCATGGCACGAGTCAAGACGTCGCAGGACATGGCAGGATATGGCAATGGTACGTGTCTGGACGCGTCAGGACATGGCCATGGCATGCATCAGGACGTGGCAGGGTATGGCTATGGCACGAGTCAAGACGTCGCAGGACATAGCCATGGCACGCGTCAGGAGTTGGCAGGGCGTGGTCATGGCACGTGTCAGGACATGGCAGGGCGTGGCCATGGCATGAGTCAGGACATCGCAGGACATGGCAGGGCATGGCCATGGCACGAGTCGCGACGTCGCGGGATGCGTCAGGACATGGCCATGGCACGTGTCAGGACGCATCAGGATATGGCCGTGGCACGTGTCAAGGCGCATATGGACATGGCCATAGCACGTGTCCGGATGCGTCACGACCTGGAAGGGCGTGGCCATGGCACGAGTCGGGACGTATCAGGACATGGCCATGGCACTTGTCAAGACGCGTCAGGGCATGGCAGGGCGTGGCCATGGCACGAGTCGGGACGTCGCAAGACGAGTCAGGACATGGCCATGGCACGTGTCTGGACACGTCGGGACATGGCAGGGCTTGGCCATGGCACCAGTCAAGACGTCGCAGGACATGGTAGGATATGGCCATTGTGCGTGTCAGGACGGGTCAGGACATGGCCATGGCACGCATCAGGACGTGGCAGGGTGTGGCCATGACACGAGTCAGGACGTCGCAGGACATGGCCATGGCACGCGTCTGGACGTGGCATGGCGTGGTCATGGAACAAGTTAGGACGTGCTAGGACAGGGCAGGATATGGCCATGGTACGTGTCAGGACGCGTCAGGACGTGGCCATGGTACGTGTCAAGATGTGTCAGGACATGGCCATGGCACGTGTCAGGACGTTCAGGACATGGCCATGGCACGTATCAAGACGCATCGGGACATGGCCATGGCACGTGTCAGGACGCATTAGGACATGGCAGGGCCTGGCCATGGCACGGGTCGGGACGTCGCAGGACAAGGCAGGGCGTGGCCATGGCACGAGTCGGGACGTCGCAGGACATGGCAGGACATGGCCATGGTACGTGTCAAGACGCGTCAGGACATGGCAGGGCATGGCCATGGCATGAGTCGGGACGTCGCAGGACATGGTAGGGCGTGGCCAAGGCACGAGTTGGGACGTCGCAGGATGCGTCAGGACATGGCCATGGCACGTGTCAGGACGCATCAGGATATGGCCATGGCACGTGTCAGGATGCATATGGACATAGCCATAGCACGTGTCCGGACGCGTCAGGACATGGAAGGGCGTGGCCATGGCACGAGTCGGGACGTCGCAGGAAATGGCAGGGCGTGGCCATGGCACGTGTAGGGATGCATCAAGACATGGCGATGGCACTTGTCAAGACGCGTTAGGACATGGCAGGGCGTGGAAGGATATGGCCATGGTACGTTTGAAGACGCGTCAGGACATGGTAGAGCGTGGCCATAGCACGAGTCAAGATGTCACAGGACATGGCAGGATATGGCCAAGGTACGTGTCAGGACGCGTCAGGACATGGCAGGGCGTGGCCATGCCACGAGTCAAGACGTCGCAGGACATGGCAGGATATGGCCATGGTACGTGTCAGGTCGCGTCAGGACATGGCCATGGCACGCGTCAGGACGTGGCAGGGTGTGGCCATGGCACGAGTCAGGATGTCGCAGGACGTGGTAGGGCGTGGTCATGGCACAAGTTAGGATGTTGCATGACATGGCAGGATATGGCCATGGTACATGCCAGGACGCGTCAGGACATGGAAGGGCGTGACCATGGCACGAGTCAAGATGTCGGAAGACATGGCAGGATATGGCCATGGTACGTGTCTGGACGCGTCTGGACATGGCCATGGCACGCGTCAGGATGTGGCAGGGTGTGGCCATGGCACGAGTCAGGACGTCGCAGGACATGGCCATGGCACGCGTCATGACGTGGCAGGGTGTGGTCATGGCACAAGTTATGACGTTGCAGGAAATGGACATGGCACGTGTCAGGACGCGGCAGGACATGGCAAGGCGTGGCCATGGCATGAGTCGGGACGTCGCATGACATGGCAGGGCGTGGCCATGGCACGGCAGGACGCCATGGCACAGTCGGGACCTCGAAGGATGTGTCAGGACATGGCCACGGCACGTCTCAGGACGCGTCAGGACATGGCAGGGCGTGGCCATGCCACGAGTCAAGACGTCGCAGGACATGGCGGGATATGGCCATGGTACGTGTCAGGATGCGTCAGGAAATGGCCATGGCACGCGTCAGGACGTGGCAGGGTGTGGCCATGGCACGAGTCAGGACATCGCAGGACATGGCCATAGCACGCATCACGACGTGGCAGGGCGTGGTCATGGCACAAGTTAGGACGTCGCAGGACATGGCCATGGCACGTGTCAGGATGCGGCAGGACATGGCAGGGCGTAGCCATTACACGAGTGAGGACGTCGCAGGACATGGCATGGCGTGGCCATGGCACGAGTCGGGACGTCACAGGATGTGTCAGGACTTGGCCATGGCACGTGTCAGGACGCATCAGGATATGGCCATGGCACGTATCAGGACGCATAAGGACATGGCCATAGCACGTGTCCGGGTACGTCAGCACATGGAAGGGCGTGGCCATGGCACGAGTCGGGGCGTATCAGGACATGGCCATGGCACTTGTCAAGACGCGTCAGGACATGGCAGGGCGTGGCCATGGCACGAGTCGGGACGTCGCATGACGTGTCAGGACATGGCCATGGCACATGTCAGGACGCATTGGGACATGGAAGGGCGTGTCCATGGCACCAGTCAAGACGTCGCAAGACATGGCAGGATAAGTCCATTGTGCGTGTCAGGACGCATCAGGACATGGCCCTGGCACGCGTCAGGACGTGGCAGGGTGTGGCCATGGCACGAGTCAGGACGTCGCTGGACATGGCCATTGTACGTGTCAGGACGTGGGCATGGTACGTGTCAAGATGCGTTAGGACATGGCCATGGCACGTGTCCGGACGTTCAGGACATGGCCATGGCACGTGTCAGGACGCATCGTGAAATGGCCATGGCACGTGTCAGGACGCATCAGGACATGGCAGGGCGTGGCCATTGCACGGGTCGGGACGTCGCAGGACAAGGCAGGGCGTGGCCATGGCACGAGTCGGGACGTCGCAGGACATGGCAGGACATGGCCATGGCACGTGTCAAGACGCGTCAGGACATGGCAGGGCATGACCATGGCATGTGTCGGGACGTCGCCGGACATGGCAGGGCGTGGCCAAGGAACGAGTCGGGACGTCGCAGGATGCGTCAGGACATGGCCATGGCACGTGTCAGGACGCATCAGAATATGGCCATCGCAAGTGTCAGGATGCATATGGACATAGCCATAGCACGTGTCCGGACGCGTCAGGACATGGAAGGGCGTGGCCATGACACGAGTCAGGACGTCGCAGGGCGTGGCCATGGCACGTGTAGGGACGCATCAAGACATGGCGATGGCACTTGTCAAGACGCGTTAGGACATAGCAGGGCGTGGCCATGGCACGAGTCGGGACGTTGAAGGACATGGCAGGGCGTGGTCATGGCACGAGTTAGGACGTCGCAGGACGTATCGGGACATGGCCGTGGCACGTGTCAGGACGCGTCAGGACATGGTAGGGCGTGGCCATGCCACGAGTCAAGACGTCGCAGGACATGGTGGGATATGGCCATGGAACGTGTCAGGACGCGTCAGAATATGGCCATGGCACGCGTCAGGATGTGGCAGGGTGTGACCATGGCACGAGTCAGGACATCGCAGGACATGGCCATGGCACGCGCAACGATGTGGCAGGGCGTATTCATGGCACAAGTTAGGACGTTGCAGGATATGGCCATGGTATGTGTCAGGACGCGTCAGGACATGGCAGGGTGTGGCCATGGCACTAGTCAGGACGTCGCAGGACATGGCCATGGCACGCGTCAGGACGTGGCAGGGCGTGGTCATGGCACAAGTTAGGACGTCGCAGGACATGGCCATGGCACGTGTCAGGATGCGGCAGGACATGGCAGGGCGTTGCCATGGCACGAGTCGGGACGTCGCAGGACATGGTATATCGTGGCCATGGCACGAAACGGGACGTCGCAGGATACTTCAGGACATGGGCATGGCACGTGTCAGGACGCATCTGGATATGGGC
This sequence comes from Nicotiana benthamiana, assembly GCA_034376525.1. Lineage (NCBI taxonomy): Eukaryota > Viridiplantae > Streptophyta > Magnoliopsida > Solanales > Solanaceae > Nicotiana > Nicotiana benthamiana. The sequence continues at coordinate 123,543 of JAXGFW010000032.1, read as the reverse complement.
ATGGCACGTGTCAGGACGCATAAGAACATGGCCATAGCACGTGTCCGGACGCGTCAGGACATGGAAGGGCGTGGCCATGGCACGAGTCGGGACGTCGCAAGACATGGAAGGGCGTGGCCATGGCACGTGTCAAGACGCATCAGGACATGGCAGGGCGTGGCCATGGCACGAGTCGAGACGTTGCAGGACATGGCAGGGCGTGGCCATGGCACGAGTCAGGACGTCGCAGGACGTATCAGGACATGGCCATGGCACGTGTCAGAACGCGTCAAGACATGGCAGCGCAAGGCCATGGCACGAGTCGGGACATCGCAGGACATCGCAGGGCGTGGCCATGGCACAGTCGGGACCTCGAAGGACGTGTCAGGACATGGCCATGGCACGTGTCAGGACGCGTCAGGACATGGCAGGGCGTTGCCATGCTACGAGTCAAGACGTCGCAGGACATGGCAGGATATGGCCAAGGTACGTGTCAGGACGCGTCAGGACATGGCCATGGCACACGTCAGGACGTGGAAGGGTGTGGCCATGGCACGAGTTAGGACATCGCAGGACATGGCCATGGCACGCATCACGACGTGGCAAGGCGTGATCATGTCACAAGTTAGGACGTTGCAGGACATGGCAGGATATGGCCATGGTCGTTTCAGGACGCGTCAGGACATGGCAGGGCGTGGCCATGCCACGAGTCAAGAAGGCACAGGACATGGCAGGATATGGCCATGGTACGTGTCAGGACGCGTCAGGACATGGCCATGGCACGCGTCAGGACGCGTCAGGACATGGCAGGGCGTGGCCATGGCACGAGTCAAGACGTCACAGGACATGGCAGGATATGGCAATGGTACTTGTCTGGACGCGTCAGGACATGGCCATGGCATGCATCAAGACGTGGCAGGGTGTGGCCATGGCACGAGTCAGGACGTCGCAGGACATGGCCATGGCACGCGTCAGGACGTGGCAGGGCGTGGTCATGGCACAAGTTAGGACGTCGCAGGACATGGCCATGGCACGTATCAGGACACGGCAGGACATGGCAGGGCGTGGCCATGGCATGAGTCGGGACGTCGCAGGATGCGTCAGGACATGGCCATGGCACGTGTCAGGACGCATCAGGATATGGCCGTGGCACGTGTCAAGGCGCATAAGGACATGGTCATAGCACGTGTCCGGATGCGTCAGGACCTGGAAGGGCGTGCCCATGGCACGAGTTGGGACGTATCAGGACATGGCCATGACACTTGTCAAGACGCGTCAGGACATGGCAGGGCGTGGCCATGGCACGAGTCGGGACGTCGCATGACGAGTCAGGACATGGCCATGGCACGTGTCTGGACACGTCGGGACATGGCAGGGCTTGGCCATGGCACCAGTCAAGACGTCGCAGGACATGGCAGGATATGGCCATGGTACGTGTCAGGACGCGTCAGGACATGGCCATGGCACGCGTCAGGATGCGTCAGGACATGGCAGGGCGTGACCATGGCACGAGTCAAGACGTCGCAGGACATGGCAGGATATGGCAATGGTACGTGTCTGGACGCGTCAAGACATGGCCATGGCATGCATCAGGACGTGGCAGGGTATGGCTATGGCACGAGTCAAGACGTCGCAGGACATAGCCATGGCACGCGTCAGGAGTTGGCAGGGCGTGGTCATGGCACGTGTCAGGACATGGCAGGACGTGGCCATGGCATGAGTCAGGACATCGCAGGACATGGCAGGGCATGGCCATGGCACGAGTCGCGACGTCGCAGGATGCGTCAGGACATGGCCATGGCACGTGTCAGGACGCATCAGGATATGGCCGTGGCACGTGTCAAGGCGCATATGGACATGGCCATAGCACGTGTCCGGATGCGTCAGAACCTGGAAGGGCGTGGCCATGGCACGAGTCGGGACGTATCAGGACATGGCCATGGCACTTGTCAAGACGCGTCAGGGCATGGCAGGGCGTGGCCATGGCACGAGTCGGGACGTCGCATGACGAGTCAGGACATGGCCATGGCACGTGTCTGGACACGTCGGGACATGGCAGGGCTTGGCCATGGCACCAGTCAAGACGTCGCAGGACATGGTAGGATATGGCCATTGTGCGTGTCAGGACGGGTCAGGACATGGCCATGGCACGCATCAGGACGTGGCAGGGTGTGGCCATGACACGAGTCAGGACGTCGCAGGACATGGCCATGGCACGCGTCTGGACGTGGCATGGCGTGGTCATGGAACAAGTTAGGACGTGCTAGGACAGGGCAGGATATGGCCATGGTACGTGTCAGGACGCGTCAGGACGTGGCCATGGTACGTGTCAAGATGTGTCAGGACATGGCCATGGCACGTGTCAGGACGTTCAGGACATGGCCATGGCACGTATCAAGACGCATCGGGACATGGCCATGGCACGTGTCAGGACGCATCAGGACATGGCAGGGCGTGGCCATGGCACGGGTCGGGACGTCGCAGGACAAGGCAGGGCGTGGCCATGGCACGAGTCGGGACGTCGCAGGACATGGCAGAACATGGCCATGGTACATGTCAAGACGCGTCAGGACATGGCAGGGCATGGCCATGGCATAAGTCGGGACGTCGCAGGACATGGTAGGGCGTGGCCAAGGCACGAGTTGGGACGTCGCAGGATGCGTCAGGACATGGCCATGGCACGTGTCAGGACGCATCAGGATATGGCCATGGCACGTGTCAGGATGCATATGGACATAGCCATAGCACGTGTCCGGACGCGTCAGGACATGGAAGGGCGTGGCCATGGCACGAGTCGGGACGTCGCAGGAAATGGCAGGGCGTGGCCATGGCACGTGTAGGGATGCATCAAGACATGGCGATGGCACTTGTCAAGACGCGTTAGGACATGGCAGGGCGTGGAAGGATATGGCCATGGTACGTTTGAAGACGCGTCAGGACATGGTAGAGCGTGGCCATGCCACGAGTCAAGACGTCGCAGGATATGGCAGGATAAGGCCATGGTACGTGTCAGGACGCGTTAGGACATGGCCATGGCACGCGTCAGGACGCGTCAGGACATGGCAGGATATGGCCATGGTACGTGTCAGGACGCGTCAGGACATGGCAGGGCGTGGCCATGCCACGAGTCAAGACGTCGCAGGACATGGCAGCATATGGCCATGGCACACGTCAGGACGCGTCAGGACATGGCAGGGCGTGGCCATGGCACGAGTCAAGATGTCGCAGGACATGGCAGGATATGGCAATGGTACTTGTCTGGACGCGTCAGGATATGGCCATGGCATGCATCAGGACGTGGCAGGGTGTGGCCATGGCACGAGTAAGGACGTCGCAGGACATGGCCATGGCACGCATCAGGATGTAGCAGGGCGTGGTCATGGCACAAGATAGGACGTTGCAGGACATGGCCATGGCACGAGTCGGGACGTCGCAGGACATGGTAGGGCGTGGCCATGGCACGTGTAGGAACGCATCAGGACATGGCCATGGCAGTTGTCAAGACGCATCAGGACATAGCAGGGCGTGGCCATGGCACGAGTCGGGACGTCGCAGGACATGGCAGGGCGTCGCCATGGCACGAGTCGGGACGTTGCAGGACGTGTCAGGACATGGCCATGGCACGTGTCAGGACGCGTCAAGACATGGCAAGGCGTGGGCATGGCACAAGTCGGGATGTCGTAGGACATGGTAGGGCGTGGCCATGGCACGAGTCGGGACCTCACAGGACGTGTCAAGACATGGCCATGGCACGTGTCAGGACGCGTCAGGACATGGCAGGCGTGGCCATAGCACGAGTCAAGATGTCGCAGGACATGGCAGGATATGGCCAAGGTACGTGTGAAGAGGCATAGGACCTGGTAGGGCGTGGCCATGCCACGAGTCAAGACGTCGCAAGACATGGCATGATATGGCCATGGTACGTGTCAGGACGCGTCAGGACATGGCAGGGCGACGCCATGGCACAGTCGGGACCTCGAAGGATGTGTCAGGACATGGCCACGGCACGTCTCAGGACGCGTCAGGACATGGCAGGGCGTGGCCATGCCACGAGTCAAGACGTCGCAGGACATGGAGGGATATGGCCATGGTACGTGTCAGGATGCGTCAGGAAATGGCCATGGCACGCGTCAGGACGTGGCAGGGTGTGGCCATAGCACGAGTCAGGACGTCGCAGGACATGGCAATGGCACGCATCAGGACGTGGCAGGGCGTGGTCGTGGCACGAGTCAAGATGTCGCCGGACATGGCAGGATATGGCCATGGTACATGTCAGGACGCGTCAGGACATGGCCATGGCACTCGTCAGACGTGGCAGGGTGTGGCCATTGCACGAGTCAAGACGTCGCAGGACATGGCAATGGCACGCATCAGGACGTGGCAGGGCGTAGTCGTGGCACAAGTTAGGACATTGCAAACATGGCAGGATATGGCCATGGCACGAGTCGAGACGTCGCAGGATGCGTCAGGACATGGCCATGGCACGTGTCAGGACGCATCAGGATATGGCCATGGCACGTGTCAGGACACATTAGGACATGGGTATAGCATGTGTCCGGACGCGTCAGGACATGGAAGGGCGTGGCCAAGGCACGAGTCGGGACGTAGCAGGACAAGGCAGGGCGTGGCCATGGCACGTGTACGGACGCATCAGGATATGGCCATGGCACTTGTCAAGACGCGTCAAGACATAGCAAGGCGTGGCAATGGCACGAGTCGGGACGTCGCAGGACATGCAGGGCTTGGCCATGGCATGAGTCGGGACGTCGCAGGACGTGTCAGGACAACGCCATGGCACGTGTCAAGACGCGTCAAGACATGGAAGGGCGTGGCCATGGCATGAGTCGGGACGTCGAAGGACATGGCAGGGCGTGGCCATGGCACGAGTCGCGACCTCGCAGGACGTGTCAGAACATGGCCATGGCACGTGTCAGGACGCGTCACGACATGGCAGGGCGTGGCCATAGCACGAGTCAAGATGTCACAGGACATGGCAGGATATGGCCAAGGTACGTGTCAGGACGCGTCAGGACATTGCAGGGCGTGGCCATGCCACGAGTCAAGACGTCGCAGGACATGGCAGGATATGGCCATGGTACGTGTCAGGTCGCGTCAGGACGTGGCCATGGCACGCATCAGGACGTGGCAGGGTGTGGCCATGGCACGAGTCAGGATGTCGCAGGACGTGGTAGGGCGTGGTCATGGCACAAGTTAGGATGTTGCATGACATGGCAGGATATGGCCATGGTACATGCCAGGACGCGTCAGGACATGGAAGGGCGTGACCATGGCACGAGTCAAGACGTCGCAAGACATGGCAGGATATGGCCATGGTACGTGTCTGGACGCGTCTGGACATGGCCATGGCACGCGTTAGGATGTGGCAGGGTGTGGCCATGGCACGAGTCAGGACGTCGCAGGACATGGCCATGGCAAGCGTCATGACGTGGCAGGGTGTGGTCATGGTACAAGTTATGACGTTGCAGGAAATGGACATGGCACGTGTCAGGACGCGGCAGGACATGGCAAGGCGTGGCCATGGCATGTGTCGGGACGTCGCATGACATGGCAGGGCGTGGCCATGGCACGGCAGGACGCCATGGCACAGTCGGGACCTCGAAGGATGTGTCAGGACATGGCCACGGCACGTCTCAAGATGCGTCAGGACATGGCAGGGCGTGGCCATGCCACGAGTCAAGACGTCGCAGGACATGGCGGGATATGTCCATGGTACGTGTCAGGATGCGTCAGGAAATGGCCATGGCACGTGTCAGGACGTGGCAGGGTGTGGCCATGGCACGAGTCAGGACGTCACAGGACATGGCCATGGCACGCGTCATGACGTGGCAGGGCGTGGTCATTGCACAAGTTAGGACGTCGCAGGACATGGCCATGGCACGTATCAGGACGCGGCAGGACATGGCAGGGCGTGGCCATGGCATGATTCGGGACGTCGCAGGATGCGTCAGGACATGGCCATGGCACGTGTCAGGACGCATCAGGATATGGCCGTGGCACGTGTCAAGGCGCATAAGGACATGGCCATAGCACGTGTCCGGATGCGTCAGGACCTGGAAAGGCGTGGCCATGGCACGAGTCGGGACGTATCAGGACATGGCCATGGCACTTGTCAAGACGCGTCAGGACATGGCAGGGCGTGGCCATGGCACGAGTCGGGACGTCGCATGACGAGTCAGGACATGACCATGGCACGTGTCTGGACACGTCGGGACATGGCAGGGCTTGGCCATGGCACCAGTCAAGACGTCGCAGGACATGGCAGGATATGGCCATGGTACGTGTCAGGACGCGTCAGGACATGGCCATGGCACGCGTCAGGATGCGTCAGGACATGGCAGGGCGTGACCATGGCACGAGTCAAGACATTGCAAGACATGGCAGGATATGGCAATGGTACGTGTCTGGACGCGTCAGGACATGGCCACGGCATGCATCAGGACGTGGCAGGGTGTGGCTATGGCACGAGTCAGGACGTCGCAGGACATGGCCATGGCACGCGTCAGGAGTTGGCAGGGCGTGGTCATGGCACGTGTCAGGACATGGCAGGGCGTGGCCATGGCATGAGTCAGGACGTCGCAGGACATGGCAGGGCGTGGCCATGGCACGAGTCGCGACGTCGCAGGATGCGTCAGGACATGGCCATGGCACGTGTCAGGACGCATCAGGATATGGCCGTGGCATGTGTCAAGGCGCATATGGACATGGCCATAGCACGTGTCCGGATGCGTCAGAACCTAGAAGGGCGTGGCCATGGCACGAGTCGGGACGTATCAGGACATGGCCATGGCACTTGTCAAGACGCGTCAGGACATGGCAGGGCGTGGCCATGGCACGAGTCGGGACGTCGCATGACGAGTCAGGACATGGCCATGGCACGTGTCTGGACACGTCGGGACATGGCAGGGCTTGGCCATGGCACCAGTCAAGACGTCGCAGGACATGGCAGGATATGGCCATTGTGCGTGTCAGGACGGATCAGGACATGGCCATGGCACGCATCAGGACGTGGAAGGGTGTGGCCATGACACGAGTCAGGACGTCGCAGGACATGGCCATGGCACGCGTCTGGACGTGGCATGGCGTGGTCATGGAACAAGTTAGGACGTCCTAGGACAGGGCAGGATATGGCCATGGTACGTGTCAGGACGCATCAGGACGTGGCCATGGTACGTGTCAAGATGCGTCAGGACATGGCCATGGCACGTGTCAGGACGTTCAGGACATGGCCATGGCACGTATCAGGACGCATCGGGACATGGCCATGGCACGTGTCATAACGCATCAGGACATGGCAGGGCGTGGCCATAACGCATCGGGACATGGCCATGGCACGAGTCGGGACGTCGCAGGACATGGCCATGGCACGTGTCAAGACGCGTCAGGACATGGCAGGGCATGGCCATGGCATGAGTCGGGACGTCGCAGGACATGGTAGGGCGTGGCCAAGGCACGAGTTGGGATGTCGCAGGATGCGTCAGGACATGGCCATGGCACGTGTCAGGACGCATCAGGATATGGCCATGGCACGTGTCAGGATGCATATGGACATAGCCATAGCACGTGTCCGGACGCGTCAGGACATGGAAGGGCGTGGCCATGGCACGAGTCGGGACGTCGCAGGAAATGGCAGGGCGTGGCCATGGCACGTGTAGGGATGCATCAAGACATGGCGATGGCACTTGTCAAGACGTGTTAGGACATGGCAGGGCGTGGAAGGATATGGCCATGGTACGTGTGAAGACGCGTCAGGACATGGTAGAGCGTGGCCATGCCACGAGTCAAGACGTCGCAGAATATGGCAGGATAAGGACATGGTACGTGTCAGGATGCGTTAGGACATGGCCATGGCACGCGTCAGGACGCGTCAGGACATGGCAGGATATGGCCATGGTACGTGTCAGGACGCGTCAGGACATGGCAGGGCGTGGCCATGCCACGAGTCAAGACGTCGCAGGACATGGCAGGATATGGCCATGGCACGCGTCAGGACGCGTGCAGGGCGTGGCCATGGCACGAGTCAAGACGTCGCAGGACATGGCAGGATATGAGAATGGTACTTGTCTGGACGCGTCAGGACATGGCCATGGCATGCATCAGGACGTGGCAGGGTGTGGCCATGGCACGAGTAAGGACGTCGCAGGACATGGCCATGGCACGCGTCAGGACGTGGCAGGGCGTGGTCATGGCACAATATAGGACGTCGCAGGACATGGCCATGGAACGAGTCGGGACGTCGCAGGACATGGCAGGGCGTGGCCATGGCACGTGTATGAACGCATCAGGACATGGCCATGGCAGTTGTCAAGATGCATCAGGACATAGCAGGGCGTGGCCATGGCACGAGTCGGGACGTCGCAGGACATGGCAGGGCGTGGGCATGGCACGAGTCGGGACGTTGCAGGACGTGTCAGGACATGGCCATGGCACGTGTCAGGACGCGTCAGGACATGGCAGGCGTGGCCATAGCACGAGTCAAGATGTCGCAGGACATGGCAGGATATGGCCAAGGTACGTGTGAAGAGGCATAGGACATGGTAGGGCGTGGCCATGCCACGAGTCAAGACGTCGCAAGACATGGAAGGATATGGCCATGGTACGTGTCAGGACGCGTCAGGACATGGCAGGGCGTGGCCATGCCACGAGTCAAGACGTCGCAGGACATGGCAGGATATGGCCATGGTATGTGTCAGGACGCGTCAGGACATGGCAGGGCATGGCCATGCCACGAGTCAAGACGTCGCAAGACATGGCAGGATATGGACATGGTACATATCAGGACGCGTCAGGCATGGCCATGGTACTCGTCAGGACGTGGCAGGGTGTGGCCATGGCACGAGTCAGGACGTCGCAGGACATGGCAATGGCACGCATCAGGACGTGGCAGGGCGTGGTCGTGGCACGAGTCAAGATGTCGCCGGACATGGCAGGATATGGCCATGGTACATGTCAGGACGCGTCAGGACATGGCCATGGCACTTGTCAGGATGTGGCAGGGTGTGGCCATAGCACGAGTCAAGACGTCGCAGGACATGGCAATGGCACGCATCAGGACGTGGCAGGGCGTGGTCGTGGCACAAGTTAGGACATTGCAAACATGGCAGGATGTGGCCATGGCACGAGTCGAGACGTCGCAGGATGCGTCAGGACATGGCCATGGCACGTGTCAGGACGCATCAGGATATGGCCATGGCACGTGTCAGGACACATTAGGACATGGGTATAGCACGTGTCCGGACGCTTCAGGACATGGAAGGGCGTGACCATGGCACGAGTCGGGACGTAGCAGGACAAGGCAGGGCGTGGCCATGGCACGTGTAGGGACGCATCAGGACATGGCCAAGGCACTTGTCAAGACGCGTCAATACATAGCAAGGCGTGGCAATGGCACGAGTCGGGACGTCGCAGGACATGCAGGGCGTGGCCATGGCATGAGTCGGGACGTCGCAGGACGTGTAAGGACATGGCCATGGCACGTGTCAAGACGCGTCAAGACATGGAAGGGCGTGGCCATGGCACGAGTCGGGACGTCGCAGGACATGGCAGGGCGTGGCCATGGCATGAGTCGCGACCTCGCAGGACGTGTCAGAACATGGCCATGGCACGTGTCAGGACGCGTCACGACATGGCAGGGCGTGGCCATAGCACGAGTCAAGATGTCACAGGACATGGCAGGATATGGCCAAGGTACGTGTTAGGACGCGTCAGGACATGGTAGGGCGTGGCCATGCCACGAGTCAAGACGACGCAGGACATGGCAGGTTATGGCCATGGTAGGTGTCAGGTCGCGTCAGGACATGGCCATGGCACGCGTCAGGACGTGGCAGGGTGTGGCCATGGCACGAGTCAGGATGTCGCAGGACGTGGTAGGGCGTGGTCATGGCACAAGTTAGGATGTTGCATAACATGGCAGGATATGGCCATGGTACATGCCAGGACGCGTCAGGACATGAAAGGGCGTGACCATGGCTCGAGTCAAGACGTCGCAAGACATGGCAGGATATGGCCATGGTACGTGTCTGGACGCGTCTGGACATGGCCATGGCACGCGTCAGGACGTGGCAGGGTGTGGCCATGGCACGAGTCAGGACGTCGCAGGACATGGCCATGGCACGCGTCATGACGTGGCAGGGTGTGGTCATGGCACAAGTTATGACGTCGCAGGAAATGGACATGGCACGTGTCAGGACGCGGCAGGACATGACAGGGCGTGGCCATGGCATGAGTCGGGACGTCGCAGGACATGGCAGGGCGTGGCCAAGGCACGGCAGGACGCCATGGCACAGTCTGGACCTCGAAGGATGTGTCAGGACATGGCCATGGCACGTCTCAGGACGCGTCAGGACATGGCAGGGCATGGCCATGCCACGAGTCGGGACGTCGTAGGATGAATCAAGCATGGCCATGGCACGTGTCAGGACGCATCAGGATATGGCCATGGCACGTGTCTGCATGCATAAGGACATGGCCATAGCACGTGTCCGGACGCGTCAGGACGTTGAAGGGCGTGGCCATGGCACGAGTCGGGACGTCGTAGGACATGGCAGGGCGTGGCCATTGCACGTGTAGGGACGCATCAAGACATGGCCATGGCACTTGTCAAGACGCGTCAGGACATGGCAGGGCGTGGCCATGGCACGAGTCAGGACGTTGCAGGACATGGCAGGGCGTGGCCATGGAACGAGTCAGGACGTCGCAGGACGTATCAGGACATGGCCATGGCACGTGTCAGGACGCGTCAAGACATGGCAGGGCGTGGCCATGGCACGAGTCGGGACGTTGTAGGACATGGCAGGGCGTGGCCATGGCACAGTCGGGACCTCGAAGGACGTGTCAAGACATGGCCATGGCACGTGTCAGGACGCGTCAGGACATGGCAGGGCTTTGCCATGCCACGAGTCAAGACGTCGCAGGACATGGCAGGATATGGCCAAGGTACCTGTCAGGACTCGTCAGGACATGGCCATGGCACGCGTCAGGACGTGGCAGGGTGTGGCCATGGCACGAGTTAGGACATCGCAGGACATGGCCATGGCACGCATCACGACGTGGCAGGGCGTGGTCATGGCACAAGTTAGGACGTTGCAGGACATGGCAGGATATGGCCATGTGTTCGACCCCAATTATTGACAAGACGGATGTCGGGCAGAATGCGTGTCAAGGGCTTGTGCATTGCCCCTTGACATGTCTTCGGTGAAGCGGTGACAAGAAATGTACAAGGCTGGGCGAGTGTCTAAGTGGTGAAGGGCTTAGGCAAGGCAGCAAAGACAAGGCAGCTGGAGTGTCGGCAAGGCGGCCTTGGTTTGTGGGCATCGGCTATGGCAAAGCATGGCACTTGACAAAGGTATGCACGCGGATTAGGACGTGGCAGGATATGGCAATGGTACGTGTCAGGACGCGTCAGGACATGACCATGGCATGCGTCAGGACGTGGCAAGGTGTGACCATGGCACGAGTCAGGATGTCGCAGGACATGGCCATGGCACGCATCAGGACGTGGCAGGGCGTGGTCATGGCACAAGTTAGGACGTTGCAGGACATGGCCAAGGCACGTGTCAGGACGCGGCAGGACATGGCAGGGCGTGGCCATGGCATGAGTCAAGACGTCGCAGGACATGGAAGGATATGGCCATGGTACGTGTCAGGACGCGTCAAGACATGGCCATGGCACGCGTCAGGACGTGGCAGGGCGTGGCCATGGCACGAGTCAGGACGTCGCAGGACATGGCCATGGCACGCGTCAGGACGTGGCAGGGCGTGGTCATGGCACAAGTTAGGACGTTACAGGACATGGCAGGATATGGCCATGGTACGTGTCAGGACGCGTCAGGACGTGGTAGGGCGTGGCCATGGCACGAGTCGAGACGTCGCAAGACATGGAAGGGCGTGGCCATGGCACGAGGTCGGGACCTCGCAGGACGTGTCAGGACATGGCCATGGCACGTGTCAGGACGCTTCATGACATGGCAGGGCGTGGCCATGGCACGAGTCAAGACGTCCCAAGACATTGCAAGATATGTCCATGGTACGTGTCTGGACACGTCAGGACATGGCCATGGCACGCGTCAGGACGTCGCAGGACATGGCCATGGCACACGTCAGGACGTGGCAGGGCGTGGTCATGGCACAAGTTAGGACGTCGCAGGACATGGCAGGACATGGCCATGGCACGTGTCAAGACGCGTCAGGACATTGCAGGGCGTGGCCATGGCAGGGCGTGGCCATGGCACGAGTTGGGACGTTGCAGGACATGGCAGGGCGTGGCCATGGAATGAGTCAGGACGTCGCAGGACGTATCAGGACATGGCAATGGCACGTGTCAGGACGCGTCAAGACATGGCAGGGCATGGCCATGGCACGAGTCGGGACGTCGCAGGACATGGCAGGGCGTGGCCATGGCACAGTAGGGACCTCGAAAGACGTGTCAGGACATGGCCATGGCACGTGTCAGGACGCGTCAGGACATGGCAGGGCTTTGCCATGCCACAATTCAAGACGTTGCAGGACATGGCAGGATATGGCCAAGGTACGTGTTAGGACTCGTCAGGACATGGCCATGGCACGCGTCAGGACGTGGCAGGGTGTGGCCATGGAACGAGTTAGGACTTCGCAGGACATGGCGATGGCACGCATGACGACGTGGCAGGGCGTGGTCATGGCACAAGTTAGGACATTGCAGGACATGGCAGGATATGGCCATGTGTTAGACACCAATTATTGACATTACGGATGTAGGGCAGAATGCGTGTCAAGGGCATGTGCATTGCCCCTTGACATGTCTTCGGTGAAGCAGTGACAAGCAATGTACAAGGCTGGGCGTGTGTCTAAGTGGTAATGGGCTTAGGCAAGGCAGCAAAGACAAGGCAGCTGGAGTGTCGGCAAGGCGGCCTTGGTTTGTGGGCATCGACTATGGCAAAGCATGGCACTTGACAAAGGCATGCGCGCGGATCAGGACATGGCAGGATATGGCAATGGCACGTGACAGGACACGTCTGGACATGGCCATGGCATGCGTCAGGACGTGGCAAGGTGTGACCATGGCACGAGTCAGGACGTCGCAGGACATGGCCATGGCACGCGTCAGGACGTGGCAGGGTGTGGTCATGGCACAACTTAGGACGTCGCTGGACATGGCCATGGCAGGGCGTGGCCATGGCATGAGTCAAGACATTGTAGAACATGGAAGGATATGGCCATGGTACGTGTCAGGACGCGTCAAGTCATGGCCATGGCACGCGTAAGGACGTGGCAGGGTGTGGCCATGGCACGAGTCAGGACGTCGCAGGACATAGCCATGGCACGCGTCAGGACGTGGCAGGGCGTGGTCATGGCACAAGTTAGGACGTTGCAGGACATGGCAGGATATGGCCATGGTACGTGTCAAGACGCGTCAGGACGTGGCAGGGCGTGGCCATGGCACGAGTCGGGATGTCGCAAGACATGGCAGGATGTGGCCATGGCACGAGGTCGGGACCTCACAGGACGTGTCAGGACATGGCCATGGCACATGTCAGGACGCGTCATGACATGGCAGTGCGTGGCCATGGCACGAGTCAAGACATCGCAAGACATTGCAAGATATGGCCATGGTACGTGTCTGGACGCGTCAGGACATGGCCATGGCACGCGTCAGGACGTCGCAGGACATGGCCATGGCACGCATCAGGACGTCGCAGGACATGGCCATGGCACGCGTCAGGACGCGGCAGGGAGTGGTCATGGCACAAGTTAGAACATCGCAGGACATGGCAGGACATGGCCATGGCACGTGTCAAGACGCGTCAGGACATGGCAGGGCGTGGCCATGGCACGAGTCGGGATGTCGCAGGACATGGCAGGGCGTGGCCATGGATCGAGTCGGGACGTCGCAGGATGCGACAGGAAATGGCCATGGCACATGGTAGGACGCATCAGGATATGGCCATGGCACGTGTAGGGACGCATAAGGACATGGCCATAGCACGTGTCCGGGCGCGTCAGGACATGGCCGTGGCACGTGTAGGGACGCATCAGGACATGGCCATGGCACTTGTCAAGACGCGCCAAGACATAGCAAGGCATGGAAATGGCACGAGTCGGGACGTCGCTGGACATGGCAGGGCGTGGCCATCGCACGAGACGGGACGTCGCAGGAAGTGTCAGGACATGGCCATGGCACGTGTCAGGACGCGTCAAACATGGCAGAGCGTGGCCATGGCACGAGTCAGGACGTCGCAGGACATGGCAGGGCGTGGCCATGGCACGAGTCCGGACCTCGCAGGACGTGTCAGGACATGGCCATGGCACGTGTCAGGACGCATCAGGACATGGCAGGGCGTGGCCATAGTACGAGTCAAGATGTCGCTAGACATGGTAGGATATGGCCATGGTACGCGTCAGGACGCGTAAGGACATGGCAGGGCGTGTCCATGCCACGAGTCAAGACATCGCAGGACATGGCAGGATATGGCCATGGTACGTGGTATGACGCGTCAGGACATGGCCATGGCACGCGTCAAGACGTGGCAGGGTGTGGCCATGGCACGAGTCAGGATATCGCAGGACGTGGTCATAACACAAGTTAGGACGTTGCATGACATGGCAGGATATGGCCATGGTAAATGTCAGGACGCGTCAGGACTGGGAAGGGAGTGGCCATGGCACAAGTCGGGACGTCGCAGGACATGGTAGAGAGTGGCCATGGCACGTGTAGGGACTCATCAGGACATGGCGATGGTACTTGTGAAGACGCGTCAGGACATAGCAGGGCGTGGCCATGGCACGAGTCGGGACGTCGCAGGACATGTCAGGACATGGCCATGGGACGTGTCAGGACGCGTCAAGACATGCCAGGGCGAGGCCATGGCACGAGCCGGGACGTCGCAGGACACGGCAGGGCGTGGCCATGGCACGAGTCGGGACCTCGCAGGATGTATCAAGACATGGCCATGGCACGTGTCAGGACGCGGCAGGACATGGTAGGTCGTGGCCATAGCACGAGTCAAGATGACGCAGGACATGGCAGGATATGGCCATGGTACGTGTCAGGACGCGTCAAGACATGGCAGGGCATGGCCATGCCACGAGTCAAGACGTCGTAGGACATGGCAGGATATGGACATGGTACGTATCACGACGCGTCAGGACATGGCCGAGCGTAGCCATGCCACGAGACAAGACGACGCAGGACATGGCAGGATATGGCCATGGTACATGTCAGGACGCGTCAGGACATGGCCATGGCACTCGTCAGGACGTGGCAGGGTGTGGCCATGGCACTCGTCAGGACGTCGCAGGACATGGCAATGGCACGCATCAGGATGTAGCAGGGCGTGGTCATGGCACAAGTTAGGACATTGCTGACATGGCAGGATATGGCCATGGCACGAGTTGGGGCGTCGCAGGATGCGTCAGGACATGGCCATGGCACGTGTCAGGACGCATCAAGATATGGCCATGGCACGTGTCAGGACACATAAGGACATGGGTATAGCACGTGTCCAGACGCGTCAGGACTTGGAAGGGCGTGACCATGGCACGAGTCGGGACGTAGCAGGACATGGCAGAGCGTGGCCATGGCACGTGCAGGGACGCATCAGGACATGGCCATGGCACTTGTCAAGACGCGTCAAGACATCGCAAGGCGTGGCAATGGCATGAGTCGGGACGTCGCAGGACATGCAGGGCGTGGCCATGGCACGAGTCGGGACGTCGCAGGACGTGTCAGGACATGGCCATGGCACGTGTCTAGACGCGTCAAGACATGGCAGGGCGTGGCCATGGCACGAGTCGGGACGTCGCAGAACATGGCAGGGCGTGGCCATGGCACGAGTCGCGACCTCGCAGGACGTGTCAGAACATGGCCATGGCACGTGTCAGGACGCATCACGACATGGCAGGGCGTGGCCATAGCACGAGTCAAGATGTCACAGGACATGGCAGGATATGGCCATGGTACGTGTCAGGACGCGTCAGGACATAGCAGGGCGTGGCCATGCCACGAGTCAAGACGTCGCAGGACATGGAAGGATATGGCCATGGTACGTGTCAGGTCGCGTCAGGACATGGCCATGGCACGCGTCAGGACGTGGCAGGGTGTGGCCATGGCACGAGTCAGGATGTCGCAGGACGTGGTAGGATATGGCCATGGTACATGCCAGGACGCGTCAGGACATGGAAGGGCGTGACCATGGCACGAGGCAAGACGTCGCAAGACATGGCAGGATATGGCCATGGTACGTGTCTGGACGCGTCTGGACATGTCCATGGCACGCGTCAGGACGTGGCAGGGTGTGGCCATGGCACGAGTCAGAACGTCGCAGGACATGGCCATGGCACGCGTCATGACGTGGCAGGGTGTGGTCATGGCACAAGTTATGACGTCGCAGGAAATGGACATGGCACGTGTCAGGACGCGGCAGGACATGGCAGGGCGTGGCCATGGCATCAATCGGGACGTCGCAGGACATGGCAGGGCGTGGCCATGGCACGGCAGGACGCCATGGCACAGTCGGGACCTCGAAGGATGTGTCAGGACATGGCCATGGCACGTCTCAGGACGCGTCAGGACATGGAAGGGCGTGGCCATGCCACGAGTCAAGACGTCGCAGGACATGGCGGGATATGGCCATGGTACGTGTCAGGACGCGTCAGGAAATGGCCATGGCACGCGTCAGGACGTGGCAGGGTGTGGCCATGGCACGAGTCAGGACATCGTAAGACATGGCCATGGCACGCATCACGACGTGGCAGGGCGTGGTCATGGCACAAGTTAGGACGTCGCAGGACATGGCCATGGCACGTGTCAGGACGCGGCAGGACATGGCAGGGCGTGGCCATGGCATGAGTCAGGACGTCGCAGGACATGGCAGGGCGTGGCCATGGCACGAGTCGGGACGTCACAGGATGTGTCAGGACATGGCCATGGCACGTGTCAGGACGCATAAGGATATGGCCATGGCACGTGTCAGGACGCATAAGGACATGGCCATAGCACGTGTCCGGATGCGTCAGGACATGGAAGGGCGTGGCCATGGCACGAGTCGGGACGTATCAGGACATGGCCATGGCACTTGTCAAGACGCGTCGGGACATGGCAGGGCATGGCCATGGCAAGAGTCGGGACGTCGCATGACGTGTCAGGACATGGCCATGGCACGTGTCAGGACGCGTCGGGACATGGCAGGGCGTGGCCATGGCACCAATCAAGACGTCGCAGGACATGGCAGGATATGGCCATTGTGCGTGTCAGGACGCGTCAGGACATGGCCATGGCACGCGTCAGGACGTGGCAGGGTTTGGCCATGACACGAGTCAGGACGTCGCAGGACATGGCCGTGGTACGCGTCTGGACGTGGCAGGGCGTGGTCATGGAATAAGTTAGGAAATCCTAGGACAGGGCAGGATATGGCCATTGTACGTGTCAGGACGCGTCAGGATGTGGCCATGGTACGTGTCAAGATGCGTTAGGACATGGCCGTGGCACGTGTCAGGACGTTCAGGACAAGGCCATGGCACGTGTCAGGACGCATCGTGACATGGCCATGGCACGTGTCAGGACGCATCAGGACATGGCAGGGCGTGGCCATTGCACGGGTCGCGACGTCGCATGACGCATCAGGACGTGGCCATGGCACGTGTCAGGACGCATCGTGACATGGCCATGGCACGTGTCAGGACGCATCAGGACATGGCAGGGCGTGGCCATTGCACGGGTCGGGACGTCGCATGACGCATCAGGACGTGGCCATGGCACGTGTCAGGACGCGTCAAGACATGGCAGGGCGTGGCCATGGCACGAGTCGGGACGTCGTAGGACATGGCAGGGCGTGGCCATGGCATGAGTCGAGACGTCGCAGGACATGGCAGGGCGTGGCCAAGGCACGAGTCGGGACATCGCAGGATGCGTCAGGACATGGCCATGGCACGTGTCAGGACGCATCAGAATATGGCCATCGCGCGTGTCAGGATGAATATGGACATAGCCATAGCACGTGTCCGAACGCGTCAGGACATGGAAGGGCGTGACCATGGCACGAGTCGGGACGTCGTAGGGCGTGGCCATGGCACGTGTAGGGACGCATCAAGACATGGCGATGGCACTTGTCAAGACGCGTTAAGAAATAGCAGGGCGTGGCCATGGCACGAGTCGGGACGTTGAAGGACATGGCAGGGCGTGGCCATGGCACGAGTCAGGACGTTGCAGGACGTATCGGGACATGGCCATGGCACGTGTCAGGACGCGTCAGGACATGGTAGGGCGTGGCCATGCACGCATCACGACGTGGCAGGGCGTGGTCATGGCACAAGTTAGGACGTCGCAGGACATGGCCATGACACGTGTCAGGACGCGGCAGGACATGGCAGGGCGTGGCCATGGCATGAGTGGACGTCGCAGGACATGGCAGGGCGTGGCCGTGGCACGAGTCGGGACGTCACAGGATGTGTCAGGACATGGCCATGGCACGTGTCAGGACGCATAAGGATATGGCCATGGCACGTGTCAGGACGCATAAGGACATGGCCATAGCACGTGTCCGAATGCGTCAGGACATGGAAGGGCGTGGCCATGGCACGAGTCGGGACGTATCAGGACATGGCCGTGGCACTTGTCAAGACGCGTCGGGACATGGCAGAGCGTGGCCATGGCAAGAGTCGGGACGTCGCATGACGTGTCAGGACATGGCCATGGCACGTGTCAGGACGCGTCGGGACATGGCAGGGCGTGGCCATGGCACCAATCAAGACGTCGCAGGACATGGCAGGATATGGCCATTGTGCGTGTCAGGACACATCAGGACATGGCCATGGCACGCGTCAGGACGTGGCAGGGTTTGGCCATGACACGAGTCAGGACGTCGCAGGACATGGCCATGGTACGCGTCTGGATGTGGCAGGACGTGGTCATGGAATAAGTTAGGAAATCCTAGGACAGGGCAGGATATGGCCATTGTACGTGTCAGGACGTGGCCATGGCACGTGTCAGGACGCATCAGGACATGGCAGGGCGTGGCCATTGCACGGGTCGGGACGTCGCATGACGCATCAGGATGCGGCCATGGCACGTGTCAGGACGCGTCAAGACATGGCAGGGCGTGGCCATGGCACGAGTCGGGACGTCGTAGGACATGGCAGGGCGTGGCCATGGCATGAGTCGGGACGACGCAGGACATGGCAGGGCGTGGCCAAGGCACGAGTCGGGACGTCGCAGGATGCGTCAGGACATGGCCATGGCACGTGTCAGGACGCATCAGAATATGGCCATCGCACGTGTCAGGATGAATATGGACATAGCCATTGCACGTGTCCGGACGCGTCAGGACATGGAAGGGCGTGGCCATGGCACGAGTCGGGACGTCGTAGGGCGTGGCCATGGCACGTGTAGGGACGCATCAAGACATGGCGATGGCACTTGTCAAGACGCGTTAGGACATGGAAGGGCGTGGCCATGGCACGAGTCGGGACGTTGAAGGACATGGCAGGGCGTGGCCATGGCACGAGTCAGGACGTCGCAGGACGCATCGGGACATGGCCATGGCACGTTTCAGGACGCGTCAGGACATGGTAGGGCGTGGCCATGCCACGAGCCAAGACGTCGCAGGACATGGCGGGATATGGCCATGGAACGTGTCAGGACGCGTCAGAATATGGCCATGGCACGCGTCAGGACGTGGCAGGGTGTGGCCATGGCACGAATCAGGACATTGCAGGACATGGCCATGGCACGCGCCATGACGTGGCAGGGCGTGGTCATGGCACAAGTTAGGACGATTCAGGATATGGCCATGGTATGTGACAGGACGCAGCAGGACATGGCAGGGTGTGGCCATGGCACTAGTTAGGACGTCACAGGATATGGCCATGGCACGCGTCAGGACGTGGCAGGGCGTGGTCATGGCACAAGTTAGGACGTCGCAGGACATGGCCATGGCACGTGTCAGGACGCGGCAGGACATGGCAGGGCGTTGCCATGGCACGAGTTGGGACGTCGCAGGACATGGTAGAGCGTGGCCATGGCACGAGTCGGGACGTCGCAGAATACGACAGGACATGGCCATGGCACATGTCAGGACGCATCAGGATATGGCCATGGCACGTGTCAGGACGCATAAGGACATGGCCATAGCACGTGTCCGGACGCGTCAGGACATGGAAGGGCGTGGCCATGGCACGAGTCGGGACGTCGCAGGACATGGCAGGGCGTGGCCATGGCACGTGTCAAGGCGCATCAGGACATGGCCAAGGCACTTGTCAAGATGCGTCAGGACATGGTAGGGCATGGCCATGGCATTAGTCGGAACGTCGCAGGACATGGAAGGGCATGGACATGGCAGGGTAGGGACGCATCAGGACATGGCCATGGCACGTTTCAGGACGCATCAGGAGGACATGGCCATTGCACGTGTCAGGACGCATCAGGAGGACATGGCACGTGTTAGGACGCATAAAGACATGGCCATAGCACGTGTCCGGACGCGTCGGGACATAGAAGGGCGTGGCCATGGCACGAGTCGGGACGTCGCAGGACATGGCAGGGCATGGCCATGGCACGTGTCAGGACGCATCAAGACATGGCCATGGTACTTGTCAAGACGCTTCAGGACATGGCAGGGCGTGGCCATGGCACGAGTCGGGACGTCGCAGGATGCATCAGGCATGGCCATTGCACGTGTCAGGGCACATCAGGATATGGCCATGGCACGTGTCCGGATGCATAAGGACATGGCCATAGCACGTGTCCGGATGCGTCAGGACGTTGAAGAGCGTGGCCATGGCAGGAGTCGGGACGTCGCAGGACATGGCAGGGCGTGGCCATGGCACGAGTCGGGACATCGCAGGACATGGCAGGGCGTGGCCAGGGCACGTGTAGGGACGCATCAAGACATGGCCATGGCACTTGTCAAGACGCGTCAGGACATGGCAGGGCGTGGCCATGGCACGAGTCGGGATGTTGCAGGACATGGCAGGGCGTGGCCATGGAACGAGTCAGGACGTCGCAGGACATATCAGGACATGGCCATGGCACGTGTCAGGACACGTCAAGACATGGCAGGGCGTGGCTATGGCAAGAGTCGGGACGTCGCATGACGTGTCAGGACATGGCCATGGCACGTGTCAGGACGCGTCGGGACATGGCAGGGCGTGGCCATGGCACCAATCAAGACGTCGCAGGACATGGCAGGATATGGCCATTGTGCGTGTCAGGACGCGTCAGGACATGGCCATGGCACGCGTCAGGACGTGGCAGGGTTTGGCCATGACACGAGTCAGGACGTCGCAGGACATGGCCATGGTACGCGTCTGGATGTGGCAGGACGTGGTCATGGAATAAGTTAGGAAATCCTAGGACAGGGCAGGATATGGCCATTGTACGTGTCAGGACGCGTCAGGACGTGGCCATGGTACGTGTCAAGATGCGTTAGGACATGGCCATGGCACGTGTCAGGACGTTCAGGACAAGGCCATTGCACGTGTCAGGACGTATCGTGACATGGCCATGGCACGTGTCAGGACGCATCAGGACATGGCAGGGCGTGGCCATTGCACGGGTCGGGACGTCGCATGACGCACCAGGACGCGGCCATGGCACGTGTCAGGACGCGTCAAGACATGGCAGGGCGTGGCCATGGCACGAGTCGGGACGTCGTAGGACATGGCAGGGCATGGCCATGGCATGAGTCGGGACGTCGCAGGACATGGCAGGGCGTGGCCAAGGCACGAGTCGGGACGTCGCAGGATGCGTCAGGACATGGCCATGGTAGTGTCAGGACGCATCAGAATATGGCCATCGCACGTGTCAGGATGAATATGGACATAGCCATTGCACGTGTCCGGACGCGTCAGGACATGGAAGGGCGTGGCCATGGCACGAGTCGGGACGTCGTAGGGCGTGGCCATGGCACGTGTAGGGACGCATCAAGACATGGCGATGGCACTTGTCAAGACGCGTTAAGACATAGCAGGGCGTGGCCATGGCACGAGTCGGGACGTTGAAGGACATGGCAGGGCGTGGCCATGGCACGAGTCAGGACGTTGCGGGACGTATCGGGACATGGCCATGGCACGTGTCAGGACGCGTCAGGACATGGTAGGGCGTGGCCATGCCACGAGTCAAGACGTCGCAGGACATGGCGGGATATGGCCATGGAACATGTCAGGACGCGTCAGAATATGGCCATGGCACGCGTCAGGACGTGGCAGGGTGTGGCCATGGCACGAGTCAGGACATCGCAGGACATGGCCATGGCACGCGCAACGATGTGGCAGGGCGTGTTCATGGCACAAGTTAGGACGTTGCAGGATATGGCCATGGTATGTGTCAGGACGCGTCAGGACATGGCAGGGTGTGGCCATGGCACTAGTCAGGACGTCGCAGAACATGGCCATGGCACGTGTCAGGACGTGGCAGGGCGTGGTCATGGCACAGTTAGGACGTCGCAGGACATGGCCATGGCACGTGTCAGGACGCGGCAAGACATGGCAGGGCGTTGCCATGGCACGAGTCGGGACGTCGCAGGACATGGTAGATCGTGGCCATGGCACGAGTCGGGACGTCGCAGGATACGTCAGGACATGGCCATGGCACGTGTCAGGACGCATAAGGATATGGCCATGGCACGTGTCAGGACGCAAGAACATGGCCATAGCACGTGTCCGGACGCGTCAGGACATGGAAGGGCGTGGCCATGGCACGAGTCGGGACGTCGCAGGACATGGCAGGGCGTGGCCATGGCACGTGTCAAGACGCATCAGGACATGGCCAAGGCACTTGTCAAGATGCGTCACGACATGGTAGGGCATGGCCATGGCATTAGTCGGAACGTCGCAGGACATGGAAGGGCATGGACATGGCAGGGTAGGGACGCATCAGGACATGGCCATGGCACGTTTCAGGAAGCATCAGGAGGACATGGCCATTGCACGTGTCAGGACGCATCAGGAGGACATGGCACGTGTTAGGACGCATAAAGACATGGCCATAGCACGTGTCCGGACGCGTCGGGACATAGAAGGGCGTGGCCATGGCACGAGTCGGGACGTCGCAGGACATGGCAGGGCATGGCCATGGCACGTGTCAGGACGCATCAAGACATGGCCATGGTACTTGTCAAGACGCTTCAGGACATGGCAGGGCGTGGCCATGGCACGAGTCGGGACGTCGCAGGATGCATCAGGCATGGCCATTGCACGTGTCAGGGCACATCAGGATATGGCCATGTCACGTGTCCGGATGCATAAGGACATAGCCATAGCACGTGTCCGGACGCGTCAGGACGTTGAAGGGCGTGGCCATGGCAGGAGTCGGGACGTCGCAGGACATGGCAGGGCGTGGCCATGGCACGAGTCGGGACGTCGCAGGACATGGCAGGGCGTGGCCAGGGCACGTGTAGGGACGCATAAAGACATGGCCATGGCACTTGTCAAGACGCGTCAGGACATGGCAGGGCGTGGCCATGGCACGAGTCGGGACGTTGCAGGACATGGCAGGGCGTGGCCATGGAACGAGTCAGGACGTCGCAGGACGTATCAGGACATGGCCATGGCACGTGTCAGGACGCGTCAAGACATGGCAGGGCGTGGCTATGGCACGAGTCGGGACGTCGTAGGACATGGCAGGGCGTGGCCATGGCACAATCGGGACCTCGAAGGACCTGTCAGGACATGGCCATGGCACGTGTCAGGACGCGTCTGGACATGGCAGGGCTTTGCCATGCCACGAGTCAATACGTCGCAGGACATGGCAGGATAGGGCCAAGGTACATGTCAAGACTCGTAAGGACATGGCCATGGCACACGTCAGGACGTGGCAGGGTGTGGCCATGGCACGAGTTAGGACATCGCAGGACATGGCAATGGCACGCATCACGATGTGGCAGGGCGTGGTCATGGCACAAGTTAGGACGTTGCAGGACATGGCAGGATATGGCCATGTGTTAGACTCAAATTATTGACAAGACGGATGTCGGGAAGAATGCGTGTCAAGGGCTTGTGCATTGCCCCTTGACATGTCTTCGGTGAAGCAGTGACAAGAAATGTACAAGGTTGGGCGAGTGTCTAAGTGGTGATAGGCTTAGGCAAGGCAGCAAAGACAAGGCAGCTGGAGTGTCGGCAAGGCGACCTTGGTTTGTGGGAATCGGTTATGGCAAAGCATGGCACTTGACAAAGGCATGCGCACGGATCAGGACATGGCAGGATATGGCAAATGCACGTGTCAGGACGCGTCAGGACATGGCCATGGCATGCGTCAGGACGTGGCAAGGTGTGACCATGGCACGAGTCAGGACGTCGCAAGACATGGCCATGGCACGCGTCAGGACGTGGCAGGGCGTGGTCATGGCACCAGTTAGGACGTCGCAGGACATGGCCATGGCACGTGTCAGGATGCGGCAGGACATGGCATGGCGTGGCCACGGCATGAGTCAAGACGTCGCAGGACATGGAAGGATATGGCCATGGTACGTGTCAGGACGCTTCAAGACATGGCCATGGCACGCGTCAGGACGTGGTAGGGTGTGGCCATGGCACGAGTCAGGACGTCGCAGAACATGGCCATGGCACGCGTCAGGACGTGGCAGGGCGTGGTCATGGCACAAGTTAGGACGTTGGAGGACATGGCAGGATATGGCCATGGTACGTGTCAGGACGCGTCAGGACGTGGCAGGGCGTGGCCATGGCACGAGTCGAGACGTCGCAAGACATGGCAGGGCGTGGCCATGGCATGAGGTCGGGACCTCGCAGGACGTGTCAGGACATGGCCATGGCAAGTGGCAGGACGCGTCATGACATGGCAGGGCGTGGCCATGGCACGAGTCAAGACGTCGCAGGACATTGCAAGATATGGCCATGGTACGTGTCTGGACGCGTCAAGACATGGCCATGGCACGCGTCAGGACGTCACAGGACATGGCCATGGCACGCGTCAGGACGTGGCAGGGAGTGGTCATGGCACAAGTTAGGACGTCGCAGGAGATGGCAGGACATGGCAATGGCACGTGTCAAGACGCGTCAGGACATGGCAGGGCGTGGCCATGGCACGAGTCGGGACGTCGCAGGACATGGCAGGGCGTGGCCATGGCACGAGTCGGGACGTCGCAGGATGCGACAGGACATGGCCATGGCACGTGGTAGGACGCATCAGGATATGGCCATGGCACGTGTAGGGACGCATAAGGACATGGCCATAGCACGTGTCCGGACGCGTCAGGACAAGGAAGGACATGGCCATGGCACGTGTAGGGACGCATCAGGACATGGCCATTGCACTTGTCAAGACGCGCCAAGACGTAGCAGGGCGTGGCAATGGCACGAGTCGGGACGTCGCAGGACATTGCAGGGGCTGGCCATCGCACGAGTCGGGACGTCGCAGGACGTGTCAGGACATGGCCATGGCACGTGTCAGGACGCGTCAAGACATGGCAGGGCGTGGCCATGGCATGAGTTAGGACGTCGCAGGACATGGCAGGGCTTGGCCATGGCACGAGTCCGGACCTCGCAGGACGTGTCAGGACATGGCCATGGCACATGTCAGGACGCGTCAGGACATGGCAGGGCGTGGCCATAGTACGAGCCAAGATGTCGCTAGACATGGCAGGATAGGCCATTGTGCGTGTTAGGACGCGTCAGGACATGGCCATGGCACGTGTCAGGACGTGGCAGGGTGTGGCCATGACATGAGTCAGGACGTCGCAGGACATGGCCATGGTACACGTCTGGACGTGGCAGGGTGTGGTCATGGAACAAGTTAGGACGTCCTAGGACAGGGCAGGATATGGCCATGGTACGTGTCAGGACGCGTCAGGACGTGGCCATGGTACGTGTCAAGATGCGTCAGGACATGGCCATGGCACGTGTTAGGACGTTCAAGACATGGCCATGGTACGTGTCAGGACGCATCGTGACATGGCCATGGCACGGGTCAGGATGCATCAGGACATGGCAGGGCGTGGCCATTGCTCGGGTCGGGACGTCGCAGGACAAGGCAGGGCGTGGCCATGGCACGAGTCGGGACGTTGCAAGACATGGTAGGACATGGCCATGGCACGTGTCAAGACGCGACAGGACATGGCAGGGAGTGACCATGGCATGAGTCGGGACGTCGCAGGACATGGCAGGGCGTGGCCAAGGCACGAGTCGGGACGTCGCAGGATGCGTCAGGACATGGCCATGGCACGTGTCAAGACGCATCAGGATATGGCCATCGCACGTGTCCAGATGCATATGGAGATAGCCATAGCACGTGTCCGGACGCGTCAGGACATGGAAGGGCGTGGCCATGGCACGAGTCGGGACGTCGCAGGACATGGCAGGGCGTGGCCATGGCACGTGTAGGGACGCATCAAGACATGGCGATGGCACTTGTCAAGACGCGTTAGGACATAGCAGGGCGTGGCAATGGCACGAGTCGGGACGTTGAAGGACATGGCAGGGCGTGGCCATGGCATGAGTCAGGACGTCGCAGGACGTATCGGGACATGGCCATGGCACGTGTCAGGACGTGGCAGGGTGTGGCCATGGCACGAGTCAGGATATTGCAGGACATGGCCATGGCACGCGCCACGACGTGGCAGGGCGAGGTCAAGGCACAAGTTAGGACGTTGCAGGATTTGGCAGGATATGGCCATTGTATGTGTCAGGACGCGTCAGGACATGGTAGGGTGTGGCCATGGCTCTAGTCAGGACGTCGCAGGACATGGCCATGGCACGCGTCAGGACGTGGCAGGGCGTGGTCATGGCACAAGTTAAGACGTCGCAGGACATGGCCATGGCACGTGTCAGGACGCGGCAGGACATGGCAGGGCGTTGCCATGGCACGAGTCGGGACGTCGCAGGACATGGTAGATCGTGGCCATGGCACGAGTCGGGACGTCGTAGGATACGCCAGGACATGGCCATGGCACGTGTCAGGACGCATCAGGATTTGGCCATGGCACGTGTTAGGACGAATAAGAACATGGCCATAGCACGTGTCCGGACGCGTCAGGACATGGAAGGGCGTGGCCATGGCACGAGTCGGGACGTCGCAGGACATGGCAGGGCGTTGCCATGGCACGTGTCAGGACGCATCAGGACATGGCCATGGCACTTGTCAAGACGCGTCAGGACATGGCAGGGCATGGCCATGGCATGAGTCGGGACGTTGCAGGATGCGTCAGGACATGGCCATGGCACGTTTCAGGACGCATCAGGAGGACATGGCCATGGCACGTGTCAGGACGCATCAGGAGGACATGGCACGTGTTAGGACGCATGAAGACCATAGCACGTGACCGGACGCGTCAGGACATGGAAGGGCGTGGCCATGCCACGATTCGGGACGTCGCAGGACATGGCAGGGCATGGCCATGGCACGTGTCAGGACGTATCAAGACATGGCCATGGTACTTGTCAAGACGCTTCAGGACATGGCAGGGCGTGGCCATGGCACGAGTCGGGACGTCGCAGGATGCATCAGGTATGGCCATGGCACGTGTCAGGACGCATCAGGATATGGACATGGCACGTGTCCGGATGCATAAGGACATGGCCATCGCACGTGTCCGGACGCGTCAGGACGTTGAAGGGCGTGGCCATGGCACGAGTCGGGACGTCGCACGACATGGCAGGGCGTGGCCAAGGCACGAGTCGGGACGTCGCAGGATGCGTCAGGACATGGCCATGGCACGTGTCAGGACGCATCAGGATATGGCCATCGCACGTGTGCGGATGCATATGGAGATAGCCATAGCACGTGTCCGGACGCGTCAGGACATGGAAGGGCGTGGCCATGGCACGAGTTGGGACGTCGCAGGACATGGCAGGGCGTGGCCATGGCACGAGTCAGGACGTCGCAGGACGTATCGGGACATGGCCATGGCACGTGTCAGGACGCATCAGGATTTGGCCATGGCACGTGTTAGGACGAATAAGAACATGGCCATAGCACGTGTCCGGACGCGTCAGGACATGGAAGGGCGTGGCCATGGCACGAGTCGGGACGTCGCAGGACATGGCAGGGCGTGGCCATGGCACGTGTCAGGACGCATCAGGACATGGCCATGGCACTTGTCAAGACGCGTCAGGACATGGCAGGGCATGGCCATGGCATGAGTCGGAACATCGCAGGACATGGCAGGGCAAGGCCATGGCACGAGTCGGGACGTTGCAGGATGCGTCAGGACATGGCCATGGCACGTTTCAGGACGCATCAGGAGGACATGGCCATGGCACGTGTCAGGACGCATCAGGAGGACATGGCACGTGTTAGGATGCGTAAAGACATGGCCATAGCACGTGTCCGGACGCGTCAGGACATGGAAGGGCGTGGCCATGGCACGAGTCGGGACGTCGCAGGACATGGCAGGGCATGGCCATGGCACGTGTCAGGACGCATCAAGACATGGCCATGGTACTTGTCAAGACGCTTCAGGACATGGCAGGGCGTGGTCATGGCACGAGTCGGGACGTCGCAGGATGCATCAGGTATGGCCATGGCACGTGTCAGGACGCATCAGGATATGGACATGGCACGTGTCCGGATGCATAAGGACATGGCCATAGCACGTGTCCGGACGCGTCAGGACGTTGAAGGGCGTGGCCATGGCACGAGTCGGGACGTCGCAGGACATGGCAGGGCGTGGCCATGGCACGAGTCCGGACCTCGCAGGACGTGTCAGGACATGGCCATGGCACGTGTCAGGACGCGTCAGGACATGGCAGGGCGTGGCCATAGTACGAGTCAAGATGTCGCTAGACATGGCAGGATATGGCCATGGCACGAGTCAAGACGTTGCAGGACATGGCAGGATATGGCCATGGTACGTGTTAGGACGCGTCAGGACATGGCCAAGCCACGCGTCAAGACGTGGCAGGGTGTGGCCATGGCACGAGTCAGGATGTCGCAGGACGTGGCGGGGTGTGGTCATGACACAAGTTAGGACGTCGCATGACATGGATGGATATGGCCATGGTAAATGTTAGGACGTGTCAGGACGTGGAAGGGAGTGGCCATGGCACGAGTCGGGACGTTGCAGGACATGGCAGGGCGTGGCCATGGCACGTGTAGGGACGCATCAGGACATGGCCATGGCACTTGTGAAGACGCGTCAGGACATAGCAGGGCGTGGCCATGGCACGAGTCGGGACGTCGCAGGACATGGCAGGGTGTGGCCATGGCACGAGTCGGGACGTCGCAGGACGTGTCAGGAGATGGCCATGGCACGTGTCAGGTCGCGTCAAGACATGGCAGGGCCTGGCCATGGCACGAGTCGGGACGTCGCAGGACACGGCAGGGCGTGGCCATGGCACGAGTCGGGACCTCGTAGGACGTATCAAGACATGGCCATGGCACGTGTCAGGACGCGTCAGGACATGGTAGGGCGTGGTCATTGCACGAGTCAAGATGTCGCAGGACATGGCAGGATATGGCCATGGTACGTGTCAGGACGCGTCAGGACATGGCAGGGCATGGCCATGCCACGAGTCATGACGTTGCAGGACATGGCAGGATATGGACATGGTACGTATCAGGACACGTCAGGATGCGTCAAGACATGGCAGGGCGTGGCCATGGCACGTGTTGGGACGTCGCAGGACATGGCAGGGCGTGGCCATGGCACGAGTCGCGACCTCGCAGGACGTGTCAGAACATGGCCATGGCACGTGTCAGGACGCGTCACGACATGGCAGGGCGTGGCCATAGCACGAGTCAAGATGTCACAGGACATGGCCATGGTACGTGTCAAGATGCGTTAGGACATGGCCATGGCACGTGTCAGGACGTTCAGGACAAGGCCATGGCACGTGTCAGGACGCATCGTGACATGGCCATGGCACGTGTCAGGACGCATCAGGACATGGCAGGGCGTGGCCATTGCACGGGTCAGGACGTCGCATGACGCATCAGGACGTGGCAATAGCACGTGTCAGGACGCGTCAAGACATGGCAGGGCGTGGCCATGGCACGAGTCGGGACGTCGTAGGACATGGCAGGGTGTGGCGATGGCATGAGTCGGGACGTCGCAGGACATGGCAGGGCGTGGCCAAGGCACGAGTCGGGACGTCGCAGGATGCGTCAGGACATGGCCATGGCACGTGTCAGGACGCATCAGAATATGGCCATCGCACGTGTCAGGATGAATATGGACATAGCCATAGCACGTGTCCGGATTCGTCAGGACATGGAAGGGCGTGGCCATGGCACGAGTCGGGACGTCGTAGGGCGTGGCCATGGCACGAGTCGGGACGTCGCATGACGTGTCAGGACATGGCCATGGCACGTGTCAGGACGCGTCGGGACATGGCAGGGCGTGGCCATGCCACCAGACAAGACGTCGCAGGACATGGCAGGATAGGCCATTGTGCGTGTCAGGACGCGTCAGGACATGGCCATGGCACGTGTCAGGACGTGGCAGGGTGTGGCCATGACACGAGTCAGGACGTCGCAGGACATGGCCATGGTACGCGTCTGGACGTTGCAGGGCGTGGTCATGGAACAAGTTAGGACGTCCTAGGACAGGGCAGGATATGGCCATGGTACGTGTCAGGACGCGTCAGGACGTGGCCATGGTATGTGTCAAGATGCGTCAGGACATGGCCATGGCACATGTCAGGACGTTCAGGACATGGCCATGGTACGTGTCAGGACGCATCGTGACATGGCCATGGCACGGGTCAGGACGCATCAGGACATGGCAGGGCGTGGCCATAGCACGGGTCAGGACGTCGCAGGACAAGGCAGGGCGATGGCACGAGTCTGGACGTTCCAAGACATGGCAGGACATGGCCATGGCACGTGTCAAGACGCGACAGGACATGGCAGGGCGTGACCATGGCATGAGTCGGGACGTCGCAGGACATGGCAGGGCGTGGCCAAGGCACGAGTCGGGACGTCGTAGGATGCGTCAGGATATGGCCATGGCACGTGTCAGGACGCATCAGGATATGGCCATCGCACGTGTCCGGATGCATATGGAGATAGCCATAGCACGTGTCCGGACGCGTCAGGACATGGAAGGGCGTGGCCATGGCACGAGTCGGGACGTCGCAGGACATGGCAGGGAGTGGCCATGGCACGTGTAGGGACGCATCAAGACATGGCGATGGCACTTGTCAAGACGCGTTAGGACATAGCAGGGCGTGGCAATGGCACGAGTCGAGACGTTGAAGGACATGGCAGGGCGTGGCCATGGCACGAGTCAGGACGTCGCAGGACGTATCGGGACATGGCCATGGCACGTGTCAGGACGTGGCAGGGTGTGGCCATGGCACGAGTCAAGACATTGCAGGACATGGCCATGGCACGAGCCACGACGTGGCAGGGCGTGGTCAAGGCACAAGTTAGGACGTTGCAGGTGGCAGGATATGGCCATTGTATGTGTTAGGACGCGTCAGGGCATGGTAGGGTGTGGCCATGGCACTAGTCAGGACGTCGCAGGACATGGCCATGGCACGCCTCAGGACGTGGCAGGGCGTGGTCATGGCACAAGTTAGGACGTCGCAGGACATGGCCATGGCACGTGTCAGGACGCGGCAGGACATGGCAGGGCGTTGCCATGGCACGAGTCGGGACGTCGCAGGACATGGTAGATCGTGGCCATGGCACGAGTCGGGACGTCGCAGGATACGCCAGGACATGGCCATGGCACGTGTCAGGATGCATCAGGATTTGGCCATGGCACGTGTTAGGACGAATAAGAACATGGCCATAGCACGTGTCCGAATGCGTCACGACATGGAAGGGCGTGGCCATGGCACGAGTCGGGACGTCGCAGGACATGGCAGGGCGTGGCCATGGCATGTGTCAGGACGCATCAGGACATGGCCATGGTACTTGTCAAGACGCTTCAGGACATGGCAGGGCGTGGCCATGGCACGAGTCGGGACGTCGCAGGATGCATCAGGTATGGCCATGGCACGTGTCAGGACGCATCAGGATATGGACATGGCACGTGTCCGGATGCATAAGGACATGGCCATAGCACGTGTCCGGACGCGTCAGGACGTTGAAGGGCGTGGCCATGGCACGAGTCGGGACGTCGCAGGACATGGCAGGGCGTGGCCATGGCACGAGTCCGGACCTCGCAGGACGTGTCAGGACATGGCCATGGCACGTGTCAGGACGCGTCAGGACATGGCAGGGCGTGGCCATAGTACGAGTCAAGATGTCGCTAGACATGGCAGGATATGGCCATGGCACGAGTCAAGACGTTGCAGGACATGGCAGGATATGGCCATGGTACGTGTTAGGACGCGTCAGGACATGGCCAAGCCACGCGTCAAGACGTGGCAGGGTGTGGCCATGGCACGAGTCAGGATGTCGCAGGACGTGGCGGGGTGTGGTCATGACACAAGTTAGGACGTCGCATGACATGGATGGATATGGCCATGGTAAATGTTAGGACGTGTCAGGACGTGGAAGGGAGTGGCCATGGCACGAGTCGGGACGTTGCAGGACATGGCAGGGCGTGGCCATGGCACGTGTAGGGACGCATCAGGACATGGCCATGGCACTTGTGAAGACGCGTCAGGACATAGCAGGGCGTGGCCATGGCACGAGTCGGGACGTCGCAGGACATGGCAGGGTGTGGCCATGGCACGAGTCGGGACGTCGCAGGACGTGTCAGGAGATGGCCATGGCACGTGTCAGGTCGCGTCAAGACATGGCAGGGCCTGGCCATGGCACGAGTCGGGACGTCGCAGGACACGGCAGGGCGTGGCCATGGCACGAGTCGGGACCTCGTAGGACGTATCAAGACATGGCCATGGCACGTGTCAGGACGCGTCAGGACATGGTAGGGCGTGGTCATTGCACGAGTCAAGATGTCGCAGGACATGGCAGGATATGGCCATGGTACGTGTCAGGACGCGTCAGGACATGGCAGGGCATGGCCATGCCACGAGTCAAGACGTTGCAGGACATGGCAGGATATGGACATGGTACGTATCAGGACACGTCAGGATGCGTCAAGACATGGCAGGGCGTGGCCATGGCACGTGTTGGGACGTCGCAGGACATGGCAGGGCGTGGCCATGGCACGAGTCGCGACCTCGCAGGACGTGTCAGAACATGGCCATGGCACGTGTCAGGACGCGTCACGACATGGCAGGGCGTGGCCATAGCACGAGTCAAGATGTCACAGGACATGGCCATGGTACGTGTCAAGATGCGTTAGGACATGGCCATGGCACGTGTCAGGACGTTCAGGACAAGGCCATGGCACGTGTCAGGACGCATCGTGACATGGCCATGGCACGTGTCAGGACGCATCAGGACATGGCAGGGCGTGGCCATTGCACGGGTCAGGACGTCGCATGACGCATCAGGACGTGGCAATAGCACGTGTCAGGACGCGTCAAGACATGGCAGGGCGTGGCCATGGCACGAGTCGGGACGTCGTAGGACATGGCAGGGCGTGGCGATGGCATGAGTCGGGACGTCGCAGGACATGGCAGGGCGTGGCCAAGGCACGAGTTGGGACGTCGCAGGATGCGTCAGGACATGGCCATGGCACGTGTCAGGACGCATCAGAATATGGCCATCGCACGTGTCAGGATGAATATGGACATAGCCATAGCACGTGTCCGGATTCGTCAGGACATGGAAGGGCGTGGCCATGGCACGAGTCGGGACGTCGTAGGGCGTGGCCATGGCACGAG
This sequence comes from Nicotiana benthamiana, assembly GCA_034376525.1. Taxonomy (NCBI): domain Eukaryota; kingdom Viridiplantae; phylum Streptophyta; class Magnoliopsida; order Solanales; family Solanaceae; genus Nicotiana; species Nicotiana benthamiana. The sequence continues at coordinate 89,934 of JAXGFW010000032.1, read as the reverse complement.
TCGGGACGTCGCATGACGTGTCAGGACATGGCCATGGCACGTGTCAGGACGCGTCGGGACATGGCAGGGCGTGGCCATGCCACCAGACAAGACGTCGCAGGACATGGCAGGATAGGCCATTGTGCGTGTCAGGACGCGTCAGGACATGGCCATGGCACGTGTCAGGACGTGGCAGGGTGTGGCCATGACACGAGTCAGGACGTCGCAGGACATGGCCATGGTACGCGTCTGGACGTGGCAGGGCGTGGTCATGGAACAAGTTAGGACGTCCTAGGACAGGGCAGGATATGGCCATGGTACGTGTCAGGACGCGTCAGGACGTGGCCATGGTATGTGTCAAGATGCGTCAGGACATGGCCATGGCACATGTCAGGACGTTCAGGACATGGCCATGGTACGTGTCAGGACGCATCGTGACATGGCCATGGCACGGGTCAGGACGCATCAGGACATGGCAGGGCGTGGCCATAGCACGGGTCAGGACGTCGCAGGACAAGGCAGGGCGATGGCACGAGTCTGGACGTTCCAAGACATGGCAGGACATGGCCATGGCACGTGTCAAGACGCGACAGGACATGGCAGGGCGTGACCATGGCATGAGTCGGGACGTCGCAGGACATGGCAGGGCGTGGCCAAGGCACGAGTCGGGACGTCGTAGGATGCGTCAGGATATGGCCATGGCACGTGTCAGGACGCATCAGGATATGGCCATCGCACGTGTCCGGATGCATATGGAGATAGCCATAGCACGTGTCCGGACGCGTCAGGACATGGAAGGGCGTGGCCATGGCACGAGTCGGGACGTCGCAGGACATGGCAGGGAGTGGCCATGGCACGTGTAGGGACGCATCAAGACATGGCGATGGCACTTGTCAAGACGCGTTAGGACATAGCAGGGCGTGGCAATGGCACGAGTCGGGACGTTGAAGGACATGGCAGGGCGTGGCCATGGCACGAGTCAGGACGTCGCAGGACGTATCGGGACATGGCCATGGCACGTGTCAGGACGTGGCAGGGTGTGGCCATGGCACGAGTCAAGACATTGCAGGACATGGCCATGGCACGAGCCACGACGTGGCAGGGCGTGGTCAAGGCACAAGTTAGGACGTTGCAGGTGGCAGGATATGGCCATTGTATGTGTTAGGACGCGTCAGGGCATGGTAGGGTGTGGCCATGGCACTAGTCAGGACGTCGCAGGACATGGCCATGGCACGCCTCAGGACGTGGCAGGGCGTGGTCATGGCACAAGTTAGGACGTCGCAGGACATGGCCATGGCACGTGTCAGGACGCGGCAGGACATGGCAGGGCGTTGCCATGGCACGAGTCGGGACGTCGCAGGACATGGTAGATCGTGGCCATGGCACGAGTCGGGACGTCGCAGGATACGCCAGGACATGGCCATGGCACGTGTCAGGATGCATCAGGATTTGGCCATGGCACGTGTTAGGACGAATAAGAACATGGCCATAGCACGTGTCCGAACGCGTCACGACATGGAAGGGCGTGGCCATGGCACGAGTCGGGACGTCGCAGGACATGGCAGGGCGTGGCCATGGCATGTGTCAGGACGCATCAGGACATGGCCATGGCACTTGTCAAGACGCGTCAGGACATGGCAGGGCATGGCCATGGCACGAGTCAGGACGTTGCAGGATGCGTCAGGACATAGCCATGGCACGTTTCAGGACGCATCAGGAGGACACGGCCATGGCACGTGTCAGGACGCATCAGGAGGACATGGCACGTGTTAGGACGCATGAAGACATGGCCATAGCACGTGTCCGGACGCGTCAGGACATGGAAGGGCGTGGCCATGCCACGATTCGGGACGTCGCAGGACATGGCAGGGCATGGCCATGGCACGTGTCAGGACGTATCAAGACATGGCCATGGTGGTACTTGTCAAGACGCTTCAGGACATGGCAGGGCGTGGCCATGGCACGAGTCGGGACGTCGCATGATGCATCAGGTATGGCCATGGCACGTGTCAGGACGCATCAGGATATGGACATGGCACGTGTCCGGATGCATAAGGACATGGCCATCGCACGTGTCCGGACGCGTCAGGACGTTGAAGGGCGTGGCCATGGCACGAGTCGGGACGTCGCAGGACATGGCAGGGCGTGGCCAAGGCACGAGTCGGGACGTCGCAGGATGCGTCAGAACATGGCCATGGCACGTGTCAGGACGCATCAGGATATGGCCATCGCACGTGTGCGGATGCATATGGAGATAGCCATAGCACGTGTCCGGACGCGTCAGGACATGGAAGGGCGTGGCCATGGCACGAGTCGGGACGTCGCAGGACATGCCAGGGCGTGGCCATGGCACGTGTCAGGACGCATCAGGACATGGCCATGGCACTTGTCAAGACGCATCAGGACATGGCAGGGCATGGCCATGGCATGAGTCGAAACGTCGCAGGACATGGCAGGGCATGGCCGTGGCACGAGTCTGGACGTTGCATGATGCGTCAGGACATGGCCATGGCACGTTTCAGGACGCATCAAGAGGACATGGCCATGGCACGTGTCAGGACGCATCAGGAGGACATGGCACGTGTTAGGACGCATAAAGACATGGCCATAGCACGTGTCCGGACGCGTCAGGACATGGAAGGGCGTGGCCATGGCACGAGTCGGGACGTCGCAGGACATGGCAGGGCATGGCCATGGCACGTGTCAGGACGCATCAAGACTTGGCCATGGTACTTGTCAAGACGCTTCAGGACATGGCAGGGCGTGGCCATGGCACGAGTCGGGACGTCGCAGGATGCATCAGGTATGGCCATGGCACGTGTCAGGACGCATCAGGATATGGACATGGCACGTGTCCAGATGCATAAGGACATGGCCATAGCACGTGTCCGGACGCGTCAGGACGTTGAAGGGCGTGGCCATGGCACGAGTCGGGACGTCGCAGGACATGGCAGGGCGTGGCCATGGCACGAGTCCGGACCTCGCAGGACGTGTCAGGACATGGCCATGGCACGTGTCAGGACGCGTCAGGACATGGCAGGGCGTGGCCATAGTACGAGTCAAGATGTCGCTAGACATGGCAGGATATGGCCATGGTACGTGTCAGGACGCATCAGGATATGGCCATGGCACGTGTCAGGACACATTAGGACATGGGTATAGCACGTGTCCGGACGCGTTAGGACATGGAAGGGCGTGACCATGGCACGAGTCGGGACGTAGCAGGACATGGCAGGGCGTGGCCATGGCACGTGTAGGGACGCATCAGGACATGGCCATGGCACTTATCAAGATGCGTCAAGACATAGCAAGGCGTGGCAATGGCACAAGTCGTGACGTCGCAGGACATGCAGGGCGTGGCCATGGCACGAGTCGGGACGTCGCAGGACGTGTAATAACATGGCCATGGCACGTGTCAGGATGCGTCAAGACATGGCAGGGCGTGGCCAAGGCACGAGTTGGGACGTCGCAGGACATGGCAGGGCTTGGCCATGGCACGAGTCGCGACCTCGCAGGACGTGTCAGAACATGGCCATGGCACGTGTCAGGAAGCGTCACGACATGGCAGGGCGTGGCCATAGCACGAGTCAAGATGTCACAGGACATGGCAGGATATGGCCATGGTACGTGTCAGGACGCGTCAGGACATGGCAGGGCGTGGCCATGCCACGAGTCAAGACGTCGCAAGACATTGCAGGATATGGCCATGGTACGTGTCTGGACACGTCTGGACATGGCCATGGCACGCGTCAGGACGTGGCAGGGAGTGGCCATGGCACGAGTCAGTACGTCGCAGGACATGGCCATGGCACGCATAACGACGTGGCAGGGCGTGGCCATGGCACGAGTCGGGACGTCGCAGGATGTGTCAGGACATGGCAGGGCATGGCCATGGCACGAGTCGGGACGTCGCAGGATGTGTCAGGACATGGCCATGGCACGTGTCAGGACGCATCAGGTGATGGCCATGGCACGTGTCAGGACGCATAAGGACATGGCCATAGCACGTGTCCGGATGCGTCAGGACATGGAAGGGCGTGGCCATGGCACGAGTCGGGACGTATCAGGACATGGCCATGGCACGAGTCGGGACGTCGCATGACGTGTCAGGACATGGCCATGGCACGTGTCAGGACGCGTCGGGACATGGCAGGGCGTGGCCATGCCACCAGACAAGACGTCGCAGGACATGGCAGGATAGGCCATTGTGAGTGTCAGGACGCGTCAGGACATGGCCATGGCACGTGTCAGGACGTGGCAGGGTGTGGCCATGACACGAGTCAGGACGTCGCAGGACATGGCCATGGTACGCGTCTGGACGTGGCAGGGCGTGGTCATGGAACAAGTTTGGACGTCCTAGGACAGGGCAGGATATGGCCATGGTACGTGTCAGGACGCGTCAGGACGTGGCCATGGTATGTGTCAAGATGGATCAGGACATGGCCATGGCACATGTCAGGACGTTCAGGACATGGCCATGGTACGTGTCAGGACGCATCGTGACATGGCCATGGCACGGGTCAGGACGCATCAGGACATGGCAGGGCGTGGCCATAGCACGGGTCAGGACGTCGCAGGACAAGGCAGGGCGATGGCACGAGTCTGGACGTTCCAAGACATGGCAGGACATGGCCATGGCACGTGTCAAGACGCGACAGGACATGGCAGGGCGTGACCATGGCATGAGTCGGGACGTCGCAGGACATGGCAGGGCGTGGCCAAGGCACGAGTCGGGACGTCGCAGGATGCGTCAGGATATGGCCATGGCACGTGTCAGGACGCATCAGGATATGGCCATCTCACGTGTCCGGATGCATATGGAGATAGCCATAGCACGTGTCCGGACGCGTCAGGACATGGAAGGGCGTGGCCATGGCACGAGTCGGGACGTCGCAGGACATGGCAGGGAGTGGCCATGGCACGTGTCCGGACGCGTCAGGACATGGAAGGGCGTGGCCATGGCACGAGACGGGACGTCGCAGGACATGGCAGGGAGTGGCCATGGCACGTGTAGGGACGCATCAAGACATGGCGATGGCACTTGTCAAGACGCGTTAGGACATAGCAGGGCGTGGCAATGGCACGAGTCGGGACGTTGAAGGACATGGCAGGGCGTGGCCATGGCACGAGTCAGGACGTCGCAGGACGTATCGGGACATGGCCATGGCACGTGTCAGGACGTGGCAGGGTGTGGCCATGGCACGAGTCAAGACATTGCAGGACATGGCCATGGCACGAGCCACGACGTGGCAGGGCGTGGTCAAGGCTCAAGTTAGGACGTTGCAGGATTTGGCAGGATATGGCCATTGTATGTGTTAGGACGCGTCAGGACATGGTAGGGTGTGGCCATGGCACTAGTCAAGACGTCGCAGGACATGGCCATGGCACGCGTCAGGACGTGGCAGGGCGTGGTCATGGCACAAGTTAGGACGTCGCATGACATGGCCATGGCACGTGTCAGGACGCGGCAGGACATGGCAGGGCGTTGCCATGGCACGAGTCGGGACGTCGCAGGACATGGTAGATCGTGGCCATGGCACGAGTCGGGACGTCGCAGGATACGCCAGGATATGGCCATGGCACGTGTCAGGACGCATCAGGATTTGGCCATGGCACGTGTTAGGACAAATAAGAACATGGCCATAGCACGTGTCCGAACGCGTCACGACATGGAAGGGCGTGGCCATGGCACGAGTCGGGACGTCGCAGGACATGGCAGGGCGTGGCCATGGCATGTGTCAGGACGCATCAGGACATGGCCATGGCACTTGTCAAGACGCGTCAGGACATGGCAGGGCATGGCCATGGCACGAGTCGGGACTTTGCAGGATGCGTCAGGACATAGCCATGGCACGTTTCAGGACGCATCAGGAGGACACGGCCATGGCACGTGTCAGGACGCATCAGGAAGACATGGCACGTGTTAGGACGCATGAAGACATGGCCATAGCACGTGTCCGGACGCGTCAGGACATGGAAGGGCGTGGCCATGCCACGATTCGGGACGTCGCAGGACATGGCAGGGCATGGCCATGGCACGTGTCAGGACGTATCAAGACATGGCCATGGTGGTACTTGTCAAGACGCTTCAGGACATGGCAGGGCGTGGCCATGGCACGAGTCGGGACGTCGCATGATGCATCAGGTATGGCCATGGCACGTGTCAGGACGCATCAGGATATGGACATGGCACGTGTCCGGATGCATAAGGACATGGCCATCGCACGTGTCCGGACGCGTCAGGACGTTGAAGGGCGTGGCCATGGCACGAGTCGGGACGTCGCAGGACATGGCAGGGCGTGGCCAAGGCACGAGTCGGGACGTCGCAGGATGCGTCAGGACATGGCCATGGCACGTGTCAGGACGCATCAGGATATGGCCATCGCACGTGTGCGGATGCATATGGAGATAGCCATAGCACGTGTCCGGACGCGTCAGGACATGGAAGGGCGTGGCCATGGCACGAGTCGGGACGTTGCAGGACATGGCAGGGCGTGGCCATGGCACGTGTCAGGACGCATCAGGACATGGCCATGGCACTTGTCAAGACGCATCATGACATGGCAGGGCATGGCCATGGCATGAGTCGAAACGTCGCAGGACATGGCAGGGCATGGCCGTGGCACGAGTCTGGACGTTGCATGATGCGTCAGGACATGGCCATGGCACGTTTCAGGACGCATCAAGAGGACATGGCCATGGCACGTGTCAGGACGCATCAGGAGGACATGGCACGTGTTAGGACGCATAAAGACATGGCCATAGCACGTGTCCGGACGCGTCAGGACATGGAAGGGCGTGGCCATGGCACGAGTCTGGACGTCGCAGGACATGGCAGGGCATGGCCATGGCACGTGTCAGGACGCATCAAGACATGGCCATGGTACTTGTCAAGACGCTTCAGGACATGGCAGGGCGTGGCCATGGCACGAGTCGGGACGTCGCAGGATGCATCAGGTATGGCCATGGCACGTGTCAGGACGCATCAGGATATGGACATGGCACGTGTCCAGATGCATAAGGACATGGCCATAGCACGTGTCCGGACGCGTCAGGACGTTGAAGGGCGTGGCCATGGCACGAGTCGGGACGTCGCAGGACATGGCAGGGCGTGGCCATGGCACGAGTCCGGACCTCGCAGGACGTGTCAGGACATGGCCATGGCACGTGTCAGGACGCGTCAGGACATGGCAGGGCGTGGCCATAGTACGAGTCAAGATGTCGCTAGACATGGCAGGATATGGCCATGGTACGTGTCAGGACGCGTCAGGACATGGCAGGGTGTGTCCATGCCACGAGTCAAGACGTCGCAGGACATGGCAGGATATGGCCATGGTACGTGTTAGGACGCGTCAGGACATGGCCAAGCCACGCGTCAAGACGTGGCAGGGTGTGGCCATGGCACGAGTCAGGATGTCGCAGGACGTGGCAGGGTGTGGTCATGACACAAGTTAGGACGTCGCATGACATGGCAGGATATGGCCATGGTAAATGTTAGGACGTGTCAGGACGTGGAAGGGAGTGGCCATGGCACGAGTCGGGACGTCGCAGGACATGGCAGGGCGTGGCCATGGCACGTGTAGGGACGCATCAGGACATGGCCATGGCACTTGTGAAGACGCGTCAGGACATAGCAGGGCGTGGCCATAGCACGAGTCGGGACGTCGCAGGACATGGCAGGGCGTAGCCATGGCACGAGTCGGGACGTCGCAGGACGTGTCAGGAGATGGGCATGGCACGTGTCAGGTCGCGTCAAGACATGGCAGGGCCTGGCCATGGCACGAGTCGGGACGTCGCAGGACACGGCAGGGCGTGGCCATGGCACGAGTCGGGACCTCGTAGGACGTATCAAGACATGGCCATGGCACGTGTCAGGACGCGTCAGGACATGGTAGGGCGTGGTCATTGCACGAGTCAAGATGTCGCAGGACATGGCAGGATATAGCCATGGTACGTGTCAGGACGCGTCAGGACATGGCAGGGTGTGTCCATGCCACGAGTCAAGACGTCGCAGGACATGGCAGGATATGGCCATGGTACGTGTTAGGACGCGTCAGGACATGGCCAAGCCACGCGTCAAGACGTGGCAGGGTGTGGCCATGGCACGAGTCAGGATGTCGCAGGACGTGGCAGGGTGTGGTCATGACACAAGTTAGGACGTCGCATGACATGGCAGGATATGGCCATGGTAAATGTTAGGACGTGTCAGGACGTGGAAGGGAGTGGCCATGGCACGAGTCGGGACGTCGCAGGACATGGCAGGGCGTGGCCATGGCACGTGTAGGGACGCATCAGGACATGGCCATGGCACTTGTGAAGACGCGTCAGGACATAGCAGGGCGTGGCCATAGCACGAGTCGGGACGTCGCAGGACATGGCAGGGCGTAGCCATGGCACGAGTCGGGACGTCGCAGGACGTGTCAGGAGATGGGCATGGCACGTGTCAGGTCGCGTCAAGACATGGCAGGGCCTGGCCATGGCACGAGTCGGGACGTCGCAGGACACGGCAGGGCGTGGCCATGGCACGAGTCGGGACCTCGTAGGACGTATCAAGACATGGCCATGGCACGTGTCAGGACGCGTCAGGACATGGTAGGGCGTGGTCATTGCACGAGTCAAGATGTCGCAGGACATGGCAGGATATAGCCATGGTACGTGTCAGGACGCGTCAGGACATGGCAGGGCATGGCCATGCCACGAGTCAAGACGTTGCAGGACATGGAAGGATATGGACATGGTACGTATCAGGACACGTCAGGATGCGTCAAGACATGGCAGGGCGTGGCCATGGCACGTGTTGGGACGTCGCAGGACATGGCAGGGCGTGGCCATGGCCCGAGTCGCGACCTCGCAGGACGTGTCAGAACATGGCCATGGCACGTGTCAGGACACGTCACGACATGGCAGGGCGTGGCCATAGCACGAGTCAAGATGTCACAGGACATGGCAGGATATGGCCATGGTACGTGTCAGGACGCGTCAAGACATGGCAGGGCGTGGCCATGCCACGAGTCAAGACGTCGCAGGACATGGCAGGATATGGCCATGGTACGTGTCAGGTCGCGTCAGGACATGGCCATGGCACGCGTCAAGGCGTGGAAGGGTGTGGCCATGGCACGAGTCAGGATGTCGCAGGACGTGGTAGGGCGTGGTCATGGCACAAGATAGGATGTTGCATGACATTGCAGGATATGGCCATGGTACGTGCTAGGACGCGTCAGGACATGGAAGGGCGTGACCATGGCACGCGTCAGGACGTGGTAGGGTGTGGCCATGGCACGAGTCAGGACGTCGCAGGACATGGCCAAGGCACGCGTCATGACATGGCAGTGTGTGGTCATGGCACAAGTTAGGACGTCGCAGGAAATGGACATGGCACGTGTCAGGACGCGGCAGGACATGGCAGGGCATGGCCATGGCATGAGTCGGGACGTCGCAGGACATGGCAGGGCGTGGTGGCCATGACAAGGCAGGACGCCATGGCACAGTCGGGACCTCGAAGTACGTGTCAGGACATGGCCATGGCACGTGTCAGGACGTGTCAGGACATGGCAGGGCGTGGCCATGCCACGAGTCAAGACGTCGCAGGACATGGCGGGATATGGCCATGGTACATGTCAGGACACGTCAGGACATGGCAATGGCACGCGTCAGGACGTTGCAGGGTGTGGCCATGGCACGAGTGAGGACATCGCAGGACATGGCCATTGCACGCATCACGACGTGGCAGGGCGTGGTCATGGCACAAGTTAGGACGTCGCAGGACACGGCCATAGCACGTGTCAGGACGCGGCAGGACATGGCAGGGCGTGGCCATGGCATGAGTCGGGACGTCGTAGGACATGGCAGGGCGTGGCCAAGGCATGAGTCGGGACGTCGCAGGATGCGTCAGGACATGGCCATGGCACGTGTCAGGACGCATCAGGATATGGCCATCGCACGTGTCCGGATGCATATGGACATAGCCATAGCACGTGTCCGGACGCGTCAGGACATGGAAGGGCGTGGCCATGGCACGAGTCGGGACATCGCAGGACATGGCAGGGCGTGGCCATGGCACGTGTAGGGACGCATCAAGACATGGCGATGGCACTTGTCAAGATGCGTTAGGACATAGTAGGGCGTGGCCATGGCACGAGTCGGGACGTTGAAGGACATGGCAGGGCGTGGCAATGGCACGAGTCAGGACGTCGCAGGACGTATCGGGACATGGCCATGGCAAGTGTCAGGACGTGGCAGGGCGTGGCCATGGCACGAGTCAGGACATCGCAGGACATGGCCATGGCACGCGCCACGACGTGGCAGGGCGAGGTCATGGCACAAGTTAGGACGTTGCAGGATTTGGCAGGATATGGCCATTGTATGTGTCAGGACGCGTCAGGACATGGCAGGGTGTGACCGTGGCACTACTCAGGACGTCGCAGGACATGGCCATGGCATGCGTCAGGACGTGGCAGGGCGTGGTCATGGCACAAGTTAGGACGTCGCAGGAAATGGCCATGGCACGTGTCAGGACGCGGCAGGACATGGCAAGGCGTTGCCCTGGCACGAGTCGGGACGTCGCAGGACATGGTAGATCGTGGCCATGGCACGAGTCGGGACGTCGTAGGATACGTCACGACATGGCCATGGCACGTGTCAGGACGCATCAAGATTTGGCCATGGCACGAGTCGGGACGTCGCAGGACATGGCAGGGCGTGGCCATGGCACGTGTCAGGATGCATCAGGACATGGCCATGGCACTTGTCAAGACGCGTCAAGACATGGCAGGGCATGGCCATGGCATGAGTGGGAACGTCGCAGGACATGGCAGGGTATGGACATGGCACGAGTCGGGACGTCACAGGATGCGTCAGGACATGGCCATGGCACGTTTCAGGACGCATCAGGAGGACATGGCCATGGCACGTGTTAGGACGCATCAGGAGGACATGGCACGTGTTAGGACGCATAAAGAAATTGCCATAGCACGTGTCTGGACGCGTCAGGACATGGAAGGGCGTGGCCATGGCACGAGTCGGGACGTCGCAGGACATGGCAGGGCATGGCCATGGCACGTGTCAGGATGCATCAAGACATGGCCATGGTACTTGTCAAGACGCTTCAGGACATGGCAGGGTTGGCCATGGCACGAGTCGGGACGTCGCAAGATGCATCAGGCATGGCCATGGCACGTGTCAGGACGCATCAGGATATGGACATGGCACGTGTCCGGATGCATAAGGACATGGCCTTAGCACGTGTCCGGACGCGTCAGGACGTTGAAGGGCGTGGCCAAGGCACGAGTCGGGACGTCGCAGGACATGGCAGGGCGTGGCCATGGCACGTGTAGGGACGCATCAAGACATGGCCATGGCACTTGTCAAGACGCGTCAGGACATGGCAGGGCGTGGCCATGGCACAAGTCGGGACGTTGCAGGACATGGCAGGGCGTGGCCATGGAACGAGTCAGGACGTCGCAGGACGTATCAGGACATGGCCACGGCACGTGTCAGGACGCGTCAAGACATGGCAGGGCGTGGCCATGGCACGAGTCGGGACGCTGTAGGACATGGCAGGGCGTGGCCATGGCACAGTCGGGACCTCAAAGGATGTGTCAAGAGATGGCCATGGCACGTGTTAGGACGCGTCAGGACATGGCAGGGCTTTCCGATGCCACGAGTCAAGACTTCGCAGGACATGGCAGGATATGGCCAAGGTACGTGTCAGGACTCGTCTAGACATGGCTATGGCACGCGTCAGGACGTGGCAGGGTGTGGCCTTGGCACGAGTTAGGACATCGCAGGTCATGGCCATGGCACGCATCACGACGTGGCAGGGCGTGGTCATGGCACAAGTTAGGACGTTGCAGGACATGGCAGGATTTGGCCTTGTGTTAGACCCAATTATTGACAAGACGGATGTCGGGCAGAATACGTGTCAAGGGCTTGTGCATTGCCCCTAACATGTCTTCGATGAAGCAGTGACAAGAAATGTTCAAGGCTGGGCGAGTGTCAAAGCGGTGATGGGCTTAGGCAAGGCAGCAAAGACAAGGCAGCTGCAGTGTCGGCAAGGCGGCCTTGGTTTGTGGGCATCGGCTATGGCAAAGCATGGCACTTGACAAAGGCATGCGCACGGATCAGGACATGGCAGGATATGGCAATGGTACGTGTCAGGACGCGTCAGGACATGGCCATGGCATGCGTCAGGACGTGGCAAGGTGTGACCATGGCACGAGTCAGGACGTCGCAGGACATGGCCATGGCACGCGTCACACGTGGCAGGGCGTGGTCATGGCACAAGTTATGACGTCGCAGGACATGGCCATGGCACGTGTCAGGACGCGGCAGGACATGACAGGGCGTGGCCATGGCATGAGTCAAGACGTCGCAGGACATGGAAGGATATGGCCATGGTACGTGTCAGGACGCGTCAAGACATGGCCATGGCACGCGTCAGGACGTGGCAGGGTGTGGCCATGGCACGAGTCAGGACGTCGCAGGACATGGCCATGGCACGCGTCAGGACGTGGCAGGGCGTGGTCATGGCACAAGTTAGGACGTTGCAGGACATGGCAGGATATGGCCATGGTACGTGTCAGGACGCGTCAGGACGTGGCAGGGCGTGGCCATGGCACGAGTCGAGACGTCGCAAGACATGGTAGGGCGTGGCCATGGCACGAGGTCGGGACCTCGCAGGACGTATCAGGACATAGCCATGGCACGTGTCAGGACGCGTCATGACATGGCAGGGCGTGGCCATGGCACGAGTCAAGACGTTGCAAGATATTGCAAGATATGGCCATGGTACGTGTCTGGACGCGTTAGGACATGGCCATGGCACGCGTCAGGACGTCGCAGGACATGGCCATGGCACGCGTCAGGACGTGGCAGGGCGTAGTCATGGCACAAGTTAGGACGTCGCAGGACATGGCAGGACATGGCCATGGCACGTGTCAAGACGCGTCAGGACATGGCACGGCGTGGCCATGGCACGAGACGGGATGTCGCAGGACATGGCAGGGCGTGGCCATGGCACGAGTCGGGACGTCGCAGGATGCGACAGGACATGGCCATGGCACGTGGTAGGACGCATCAGGATATGGCCATGGCACGTGTAGGGACGCATAAGGACATGGCCATAGCACGTGTCCGGACGCGTCAGGACATGGAAGGGCATGGCCATGGCACGTGTAGGGACGCATCAGGACATGGCCATGGCACTTGTCAAGACGCGCCAAGACATAGCAAGGCGTGGCAATGGCACGAGTCGGGACGTCGCAGGACATGGCAGGGCGTGGCCATAGTACGAGTCAAGATGTCGCTACACATGCCAGGATATTGCCATGGTACGTGTCTGGACGCGTCAGGACATGGCAGGGCGTGTCCATGCCACGAGTCAAGACGTCGCAGGACATGGCAGGATATGGCCAAGGTACGTGTTAGGAAGCGTCAGGACATGGCCATGCCACGTGTCAAGACGTGGCCTTGTGTGGCCATGGCACGAGTCAGGATTTCGCAGGACGTGGCAGGGCGTGGTCATGACACAAGTTAGGACGTTGCATGACATGGCAGGATATGGCCATGGTAAATGTCAGGACGTGTCAGGACGTGGAAGGGAGTGGCCATGGCACGAGTCGGGACGTCGCAGGACATGGCAGGGCATGGCCATGGCACGTGTAGGGACGCATCAGGACATGGCCATGGCACTTGTGAAGACGCGTCAAGACATAGCAGGGCGTGTCCATGGCACGAGTCGAAACGTCGCAGGACATGGCAGGGCGTGGCCATGGCACGAGTCGGGACGTCGGAGGACGTGTCAGGACATGGCCATGGCACGTGTCAGGATGCGTCAAGACATGGCAGGGCGTGGCCATGGCACGAGTCGGGACTTCGCAGGACACGGCAAGGCGTGGCCATGGCACGAGTTGGGACCTCGCAGGACGTATCAAGACATGGCCATGGCACGTGTCAGGACGCGTAAGGACATGGTAGGGCGTGGCCATAGCACGAGTCAAGATGTCGCAGGACATGGCAGGATATGGCCATGGTACGTGTCAGGACGCGTCAGGACATGGCACGGCATGGCCATGCCACGAGTCAAGACGTCGCAGGACATGGCAGGATATGGACATGGTACGTATCAGGACACGTCAGGACATGGCCGAGCGTGGCCATGCCACGAGACAAGATGTCGCAGGACATGGCAGGACATGGCCATGGTACATGTCAGGACGCGTCAGGACATGGCCATGGCACTCGTCAGGACGCGGCAGGGTGTGGCCATGGCACGAGTCAGGACGTCGCAGGACATGGCAATGGCACGCGTCAGGACGTGGCAGGGCGTGGTCATGGCACAAGTTAGGACATTGCAGACATGGCAGGATATGGCCATGGCACGAGTCGGGACGTCGCAGGATGCGTCAGGACATGGCCTTGGCACGTGTCAGGACGCATCAGGATATGGCCATGGCACGTGTCAGGACACATAAGGACATGGGAATAGCACGTGTCCGGACGCGTAAGGACATGGAAGGGCGTGACCGTGGCACGAGTCGGGACGTAGCAAGACATGGCAGGGCTTGGCCATGGCACGTGTAGGGACGCATCAGGACATGGCCATGGCACTTGTCAAGACGCGTCAAGACATAGCAAGGCGTGGCAATGGCACGAGTCGGGACGTCGCAGGACATGCAGGGTATGGCCATAGCACGAGTCCGGACGTCGCAGGACGTGTCAGGACATGGCCATGGCACATGTCAGGATGCGTTAAGACATGGCAGGGCGTGGCCATGGCACGAGTTGGGACGTCGCAGGACATGGCAGGGCGTGGCCATGGCACGAGTCGGGACCTTGCAGGACGTGTCAGAACATGGCTATGTCACGTGTCAGGACGCGTCACGACATGGCAGGGCGTGGCCATAGCACGAGTCAAGATGTCACAGGACATGGCAGGATATGGCCATGGTACGTGTCAGGACATGGCAGGGCGTGGCCATGCCACGACTCAAGACGTCGCAATACATGGCTGGATATGGCCATGGTACGTGTCAAGTCGCGTCAGGACATGGCCATGGCACGAGTCTGGACGTGGCAGGGTGTGGCCATGGCACGAGTCAGGATGTCGCAGGACGTGGTAGGGCGTGGTCACGGCACAAGATAGGATGTTGCATGACATGGCAGGATATGGCCATGGTACGTGCCAGGACGCGTCAGGACATGGAAGGGCGTGACCATGGCACGAGTCGGGACGTTGCAGGATGCATCAGGAATGGCCATGGCACGTGTCAGGACGCATCAAGATATGGACATGGCACGTGTCCGGATGCATAAAGACATGGCCATAGCACGTGTCCGGACGTGTCAGGACGTTGAAGGGCCATGCCAAGGCACGAGTCGGGATGTCGCAGGACATGGCAGGGTGTGGCCATGGCACGTGTAGGGACGCATCAAGACATGGCCATGGCACTTGTCAAGACGCGTCAGGACATGGCAGGGCGTGGCCATGGCACAAGTCGGGACGTTGCAGGACATGGCAGAGCGTGGCCATGAACGAGTCAGGACGTCGCAGGACGTATCAGGACATGGCCATGGCACGTGTCAGGACGCATCAAGACATGGCAGGGCGTGGCCATGGCACGAGTCGGGACGCCGTAGGACATGGCAGGGCGTGGCCATGGCACAGTCGGGACCTCGAAGGACGTGTCAGGACATGGCCATGGCACGTGTCAGGACGCGTCAGGACATGGCAGGGCTTTCCCATGCCACGAGTCAAGACGTCGCAGGACATGGCAGGATATGGCCAAGGTACGTGTCAGGACTCGTCAGGACATGGCCATGGCACGCGTCAGGACGTGGCAGGGTGTGGCCATGGCACGAGTTAGGACATTGCAGGACATGGCCATGGCACGCATCACGACGTGGCAGGGTGTGGTCATGGCACAAGTTAGGACGTTGCAGGACATGGCAGGATATGGCCATGTGTTAGACCCAATTATTGACAAGACGGATGTCGGGCAGAATACGTGTCAAGGGCTTGTGCATTGCCCCTAACATGTCTTCGGTGAAGCAGTGACAAGAAATGTTCAAGGCTTGGCGAGTGTCTAAGCGGTGATGGGCTTAGGCAAGGCAGCAAAGACAAGGCAGCTGGAGTGTTGGCAAGGCGGCCTTGGTTTGTGGGGATCGGCTATGGCAAAGCATGGCACTTGACAAAGGCATGCGCACGGATCAGGACATAGAAGGATATGGCAATGGTACGTGTCAGGACGCGTCAGGACATTGCCATGGCATGCGTCAGGACGTGGCAAGGTGTGACCATGGCACGAGTCAGGACGTCGTAGGACATGGCCATGGCACGCGTCAGGACGAGGCAGGGCGTGGTCATGGCACAAGTTAGGACGTCGCAGGACATGGCCATGGCACGTGTCAGGACGCGGCAGGACGCGGCAGGACATGACAGGGCGTGGCCATGGCATGAGTCAAGTCGTCGCAGGACATGGAAGGATATGGCCATGGTACGTGTCAGGACGCGTCAAGACATGGCCATGGCATGCGTCAGGACGTGGCAGGGTGTGGCCATGGCACGAGTCAGGACGTCGCAGGACATGGCCATGGCACGTGTCAGGACGTGGCAGGGCGTGGTCATGGCACAAGTTAGGACGTTGCAGGACATGGCAGGATATGGCCATGGTACGTGTCAGGACGCGTCAGGACGTGGCAGGGCGTTGCCATGGCACGAGTCGGGACATCGCAGGACATGGCAGGGCATGGCCATGGCACGAGGTCGGGACCTCGCAAGACGTGTCAGGACATGGCCATGGCACGTGTCAGGACGCGTCATGACATGGCAGGGCGTGGCCATGGCACGAGTAAGAGACGTCGCAAGATATCGCAAGATATGGCCATGGTACGTGTCTGGACGCGTTAGGACATGGCCATGGCACGCGTCAGGACGTCGTAGGACATGGCCATGGCACGCGTCAGGACGTGGCAGGGCGTAGTCATGGCACAAGTTAGGACGTCGTAGGACATGGCAGGACATGGCCATGGCACGTGTCAAGACGCGTCAGGACATGGCAGGGCGTGGCCATGGCACGAGACGGGACGTCGCAGGACATGGCAGGGCGTGGCCATGGCACGAGTCGGGATGTCGCAGGATGCGACAGGACATAGCCATGGCACGTGGTAGGACGCATCAGGATATGGCCATGGCACGTGTAGGGACGCATAAGGACATGGCCATAGCACGTGTCCGGACACGTCAGGACATGGAAGGGCATGGCCATGGCACGTGTAGGGACGCATCAGGACATGGCCATGGCACTTGTCAAGACGCGCCAAGACATAGCAAGGCGTGGCAATGGCACGAGTCCGGACCTCGCAGGACGTGTCAGGACATGGCCATGGCACGTGTCAGGACGCGTAAGGACATGGCAGGGCGTGGCCATAGTACGAGTCAAGATGTCGTTGCACATGGCAGGATATGGCCATGGTACGTGTCAGAACGCGTCAGGACATGGCAGGGCGTGTCCATGCCACGAGTCAAGACGTCGCAGGACATGGCAGGATATGGCCAAGGTACGTGTTAGGAAGCGTCAGGACATGGCCATGCCACGCGTCAAGACGTGGCCGGGTGTGGCCATGGCACGAGTCAGGATGTCGCAGGACGTGGCAGGGCGTGGTCATGACACAAGTTAGGACGTTGCATGACATGGCAGGATATGGCCATGGTAAATGTCAGGACGTGTCAGGACGTGGAAGGGAGTGGTCATGGCACGAGTCGGGACGTGGAAGGGCGTGGCCATGGCACGTGTAGGGACGCATAAGGACATGGCCATGGCACTTGTGAAGACGCGTCAAGACATAGCAGGGCGTGTCCATGGCACGAGTCGGGACGTCGCAGGACATGGCCGGGCGTGGCCATGGCACGAGTCGGGACGTCGCAGGACGTGTCAGGACATGGCCATAGCATGTGTCAGGATGCGTCAAGACATGGCAGGGCGTGGCCATGGCACGAGTCGGGACGTCGCAGGACACGGCAGGGCGTGGCCATAGCACGAGTCGGGACCTCGCAGGACGTATCAAGACATGGCCATGGCACGTGTCAGGACGCATCAGGACATGGTAGGACGTGGCCATAGCACGAGTCAAGATGTCGCAGGACATGGCAGGATATGGCCATGGTACGTGTCAGGATGCGTCAGGACATGGCACGGCATGGCCATGCCACGAGTCAAGACGTCGCAGGTCATGGCAGAATATTGACATGGTACGTATCAGGACACGTCAGCACATGGCCAAGTGTGGCCATGCCACGAGACAAGATGTTGCAGGACATGGCAAGATATGGCACGGTACATGTCAGGACGCGTCAGGACATGGCCATGGCACTCGTCAGGACGTGGCAGGGTGTGGCCATGGCACGAGTAAGGACGTCGCAGGACATGGCAATGGCACGCGTCAGGACGTGGCAGGGCGTGGTCATGGAACAAGTTAGGACGTCCTAGGACAGGGGCCATGGTACGTGTCAGGACGCGTCGCGACATGGCAGGGGGTGGCCATGCCACCAGTCAAGACGTCGCAGGACATGGCAGGATATGGCCATTGTGCGTGTCACGACGCGTCAGGACATGGCCATGGCACGCGTCAGGATGTGGCAGGGTGTGGCCATGACACGAGTCAGGACGTCGCAGGACATGGCCATGGTACGCGTCTGGACGTGGCAGGGCGTGGTCATGGAACAAGTTAGGACGTCCTAGGACAGGGCAGGATATGGCCATGGTACGTGTCAGGACGCGTCAGGACGTGGCCATGGTACGTGTCAAGATGCGTCAGGATATGGCCATGGCACGTGTCAGGACGTTCAGGACATGGCCATGGCACGTGTCAGGATGCATCGTGACATGGCCATGGCACGTGTCAGGACGCATCGTGACATGGCCATGGCACGTGTCAGGACGCATCAGGACATGGCAGGGCGTGGCCATTGCACAGGTCGGGACGTTGCAGGACAAGGTAGGGCGTGGCCATGGCACGAGTCGGGACGTCGCAGGACATGGCAGGACATGGCCATGGCACGTGTCAAGACGCGTCAGGACATGGCAGGGCATGACCATGGCATGAGTCGGGACGTCGCAGGACATGGCAGGGCGTGGCCAAGGCCCGAGTCGGGACGTCGCAGGATGCGTCAGGACACGGCCATGGCACGTGTCAGGACGCATCAGGATATGGCCATCGCACGTGTCCGGATGCATATGGACATAGCCATAGCACGTGTCCGGACGCGTCAGGACATGGAAGGGCGTGGCCATGGCACGAGTCGGGACGTCGCAGGACATGGCAGGGCGTGGCCATGGCACGTGTAGGGACGCATCAAGACATGGCGATGGCACTTGTCAAGACGCGTTAGGACATAGCAGGGCGTGGCCATGGCACGAGTCGGGACGTTGAAGGACATGGCAGGGCGTGGCCATGGCACGAGTCAGGATGTCGCAGGACGTATCGGGACATGGCCATGGCACGTGTCAGGACGTGGCAGGGTGTGGCCATGGCACGTGTCAGGACGCATCAGAATTTGGCCATGGCACGTGTTTGGACGCATATGAACATGGCCATAGTCCGTGTCCGGACGCGTCAGGACATGGAAGGGCGTGACCATGGCACGAGTCGAGACGTCGCAGGACATGGCAGGGCGTTGCCATGGCACTTGTAGGGACGCATCAGGACATGGCCATGGCACTTGTCAAGATGCCTCAAGACATAGCAAGGCGTGGCAATGGCACGAGTCGGGACGTCGCAGGACATGCAGGGTGTGGCCATGGCACGAGTCGGGACGTCGCAGGACGTGTCAGGACATGGCCATGGCACGTGTCAGGATGCGTCAAGACATGGCAGGGCGTGGCCATGGCACGAGTCGGGACGTCGCAGGACATGGCAGGGCGTGGCCATGGCACGAGTCGGGACCTCGCAGGACGTGTCAGAACATGGCCATGGCACGTGTCAGGACGCGTCACGACATGGCAGGGCGTGGCCATATCACGAGTAAAGATGTCACAGGACATGGCAGGATATGGCCATGGTACGTGTCAGGACGCGTCAGGACATGGCAGGGCGTGGCCATGCCACGAGTCAAGACATCGCAGGACATGGCAGGATATGGCCATGGTATGTGTCAGGACGCGTCAGGACATGGCCATGGCACGCGTCAGGACGTGGCAGGGTGTGGCCATGGCATGAGTCAGGATGTCGCAGGACGTGGCAGGGCGTGGTCATGGCACAAGTTAGGATGTTGCATGACATTGCAGGATATGGCCATGGTACGTGCCAGGACGCGTCAGGACATGGCAGGGCGTGGCCATGGCACGAGTCGGGACCTCGTAGGACGTTTCAGAACATGGCCATGGCATGGTCAGGACGCGTCACGACATGGCAGGGCGTGGCCATAGCACGAGTAAAGATGTCACAGGACATGGCAGGATATGGCCATGGTACGTGTCACGACGCGTCAGGACATGGCGGGGCGTGGCCATGGCACGAGTCAAGACGTCGCATGACATGGCAGGATATGGCCATGGTACGTGTCAGGACGCGTCAGGACATGGCCATGGCACGCGTCAGGACGTGGCAGGGTGTGGCCATGGCATGAGTCAGGATGTCGCTGGACGTGGCAGGGCATGGTCATGGCACAAGTTAGGATGTTGCATGACATTGCAGGATATGGCCATGGTACGTGCCAGGACGCGTCTGGAAATGGCAGGGCGTGACCATGGCACGAGTCAAGACGTCGCAAGACATGGCAGGATATGGCCATGGTACGTGTCTGGACGCGTCTGGACATGGCCATGGCACGCGTCAGGACGTGGCAGGGTGTGACCATGGCACGAGTCAGGACGTCGAAGGACATGGCCATAGCACGCGTCATGACGTGGCAGGGTGTGGTCATGGCACAAGTTAGGACGTCGCAGGAAATGGACATGGCACGTGTCAGGACGCGCAGGACATGGCAGGGCGTGGCCATGGCATGAGTCGGGACGTCGCAGGACATGGCAGGGCGTGGCCATGGCACGGCAGGACGTGGCCATGGTACAGTCGGGACCTCGAAGGACGTGCCAGGACATGGCCATGGCACGTGTCAGGACGCGTCAGGACATGGCAGGGCGTGGCCATGCCACGAGTCAAGACGTCGCAGGACATGGCGGGATATGGCCATGGTACGTGTCAGGACGCGTAAGGACATGGCAGGGCGTGGCCATAGTACGAGTCAAGATGTCGCTGGACATGGCAGGATATGGCCATGGTACGTGTCAGGACGCGTCAGGACATGGCAGGGCGTGGCCATGCCACGAGTCAAGACGTCGCAGGACATGGCAGGATATGGCCATGGTACGTGTTTGGACGCGTCAGGACATGGCCATGGCACGCGTCAAGACGTGGCAGTGTGTGGCCATGGCACGAGCAAGGATGTCCAGGACGTGGCAGGGCGTGGTCATGACACAAGTTAGGACGTTGCATGATATGGCAGGATATGGCCATGGTAAATGTCAGGACGCGTCAGGACGTGGAAGGGAGTGGCCATGGCACGAGTCGGGACGTCACAGGACATGGCAGGGCGTGGCCATGGCACGTGCAGGGACGCATCAAGACATGGCCATGGCAATTGTGAAGACGCATCAGGACATAGCAGGGCGTCGCCATGGCACGAGTCGGGACTTCGCAGGACATGGCAGGGCGTGGCCATGGCACGAGTCGGGACGTCGCAGGACGTGTCAGGTCATGGCCATGGCACGTGTCAGGACGCGTCAAGACATGGTAGGGCATGGCCATGGAACGAGTCGGGACGTCGCAAGACACGGCAGGGCGTGGCCATGGCACGAGTCGGGACCTC
Source organism: Nicotiana benthamiana (assembly GCA_034376525.1). Lineage (NCBI taxonomy): Eukaryota > Viridiplantae > Streptophyta > Magnoliopsida > Solanales > Solanaceae > Nicotiana > Nicotiana benthamiana. Next base: position 68,093 of record JAXGFW010000032.1, on the reverse strand, counting down.
GCAGGACGTGTCAGAACATGGCCATGGTACGCGTCAGGACGCGTCACGACATGGCAGGGCGTGGCCATAGCACGAGTCAAGATGTCGCAGGACATGGTAGGATATGGCCATGGTACGTGTCAGGACGCGTCAGGACATGGCAGGGCGTGGCCGTTCCACGAGTCAAGACGTCGCAGGACATGGCAGGATATGGCCATGGTACGTATCAGGACGCGTCAGGACATGGCCGAGCGTGGCCATGCCATGAGTCAAGACGTCGCAGGACATGGCAGGATATGGCCATGGTACGTGTCAGGACGCGTCAGGACATGGCCATGGCACTTGTCAGGACGTGGCAGGGTGTGGCCATGGCACGAGTCAGGACGTCGCAGGACATGGCCATGGCACGCGTTAGTACGTGGCAGGGCGTGGTCATGGCACAAGTTAGGACATTGCAGACATGGCAGGATATGGCCATGGCAGGAGTCGGGACGTCGCAGGATGCGTTAGGAGATGGCCATGGCACGAGTCGAGATGTCGCAGGACATGGAAGGGCGTGACCATGGCACGAGTCGGGACGTCGCAGGACATGGCAGGGCGTGGCCATGGCACGTGTAGGGACGCATCAGGACATGGCCATGGCACTTGTCAAAACGCGTCAAGACATAGCAAGGCATGGCAATGGCACGAGTCGGGACGTCGCAGGACATGCAGGGCGTGGCCATGGCACGAGTCCGGACGTCGCAGGACGTATCAGGGCATGGCCATGGCACGTGTCAGGACGCGTCAAGACATGGCAGGGCGTGGCCATGGCATGAGTCGGGACGTCGCAGGACATGGCAGAGCGTGGCCATAGCACGAGTAAAGATGTCACAGGACATGGCAGGATATGGCCTTGGTACGTGTCAGAACGCGTCAGGACATGGCAGGGCGTGGCCATGTCACGAGTCAAGACGTCGCAGGACATGGCAGGATATGGCCATGGTACGTGTCAGGACGCGTCAGGACATGGCCATGGCACGCGTCAGGACGTGGAAGGGTGTGGCCATGGCACGAGTCAGGATGTCATAGGACGTGGCAGGGCGTGGTCATGGCACAAGTTAGGATGTTGCATGACATTGCAGGATATGGCCATGGTACGTGCCAGGACGCGTCAGGACATGGCAGGGCGTGACCATGGCACGAGTCAAGACATCGCAAGACATGGCAGGATATGGCCATGGTACGTGTCTGGACGCGTCTGGACATGGCCATGGCACGCGTCAGGACGTGGCAGGGTGTGGCCATGGCACGAGTCAGGATGTCGCAGGACATGGCCATGGCACGCATCATGACGTGGCAGGGTGTGGTCATGGCACAAGTTAGGACGTCGCAGGAAATGGACATGGCACGTGTCAGGACGCGGCAGGACATGGCAGGGCGTGGCCATGGCATGAGTCGGGACGTCGCAGGACATGGCAGGGCGTGGCCATGGCACGGCAGGACGTGGCCATGGTACAGTCGGGACCTCGAAGGACGTGTCAGGACATGGCCATGGCACGTGTCAGGACGCGTCAGGACATGGTAGGTCGTGGCCATGCCCCGAGTCAAGACGTCGCAGGACATGGCGGGATATAGCCATGGTACGTGTCAGGACGCGTCAGGACATGGCCATGGCACGCGTCAGGACGTGGCTGGGTGTGGCCATGGCACGAGTCAGGATGTCGCAGGACATGGCCATGGCACGCGTCATGACGTGGCAGGGTGTGGTCATGGCACAAGTTAGGACGTCGCAGGAAATGGACATGGCACGTGTCAGGACGCGGCAGGACATGGCAGGGCGTGGCCATGGCATGAGTCGGGACGTTGCAGGACATGGCAGGGCGTGGCCATGGCACGTCAGGACGTGGCCATGGTACAGTCGGGACCTCGAAGGTCGTGTCAGGACTGGCCATGGCACGTGTCAGGACGCGTCAGGACATGGTAGGTCGTGGCCATGCCCCGAGTCAAGACGTCGCAGGACATGGCGGGATATAGCCATGGTACGTGTCAGGACGCGTCAGGACATGGCCATGGCACGCGTCAGGACGTGGCTGGGTGTGGCCATGGCACGAGTCAGGACGTCGCAGGACATGGCCATGGCACGTGTCAGGACGCATAAGGACATGGGTATAGCACGTGTCCGGACGCGTCAGGACATGGAAGGGCGTGACCATGGCACGAGTCGGGACGTCGCAGGACATGGCAGGGCGTGGCCATGGCACGTGTAGGGACGCATCAGGACATGGCCATGGCACTTGTCAAAACGCGTCAAGACATAGCAAGGCATGGCAATGGCACGAGTCGGGACGTCGCAGGACATGCAGGGCGTGGCCATGGCACGAGCCGGGACGTCGCAGGACGTATCAGGACATGGCCATGGCACGTGTCAGGACGCGTCAAGACATGGCAGGGCGTGGCCATGGCACGAGTCGGGACGTCGCAGGACATGGCAGGGCGTGGCCATGGCACGAGTCGGGACCTCGCAGGACGTGTCAAAACATGGCCATGGCACGTGTCAGGACGCGTCACGACATGGCAGAGCGTGGCCATAGCACGAGTAAAGATGTCACAGGACATGGCAGGATATGGCCATGGTACGTGTCAGAACGCGTCAGGACATGGCAGGGCGTGGCCATGTCACGAGTCAAGACGTCGCAGGACATGGCAGGATATGGCCATGGTACGTGTCAGGACGCGTCAGGACATGGCCATGGCACGCGTCAGGACGTGGAAGGGTGTGGCCATGGCACGAGTCAGGATGTCGCAGGACGTGGCAGGGCGTGGTCATGGCACAAGTTAGGATGTTGCATGACATTGCAGGATATGGCCATGGTACGTGCCAGGACACGTCAGGACATGGCAGGGCGTGACCATGGCATGAGTCGAGACATCGCAAGACATGACAGGATATGGCCATGGTACGTGTCTGGACGCGTCTGGACATGGCCATGGCACGCGTCAGGACGTGGCAGGGTGTGGCCATGGCACGAGTCAGGATGTCGCAGGACATGGCCATGGCACGCGTCATGACGTGGCAGGGTGTGGTCATGGCACAAGTTAGGACGTCGCAGGAAATGGACATGGCACGTGTCAGGACGCGGCAGGACATGGCAGGGCGTGGCCATGGCATGAGTCGGGACGTCGCAGGACATGGCAGGGCGTGGCCATGGCACGTCAGGACGTGGCCATGGTACAGTCGGGACCTCGAAGGTCGTGTCAGGACATGGCCATGGCACGTGTCAGGACGCGTCAGGACATGGTAGGTCGTGGCCATGCCCCGAGTCAAGACGTCGCAGGACATGGCGGGATATAGCCATGGTACGTGTCAGGACGCGTCAGGACATGGCCATGGCACGCGTCAGGACGTGGCAGGGTGTGGCCATGGCACGAGTCAGGACATCGCAGGACATGGCCATGGCACGCATCACGACGTGGCAGGGCGTGGTCACGGCACAAGTTAGGACGTTGCAGGACATGGCAGGATATGGCCATGGTATGTGTCAGGACGCGTCAGGACATGGCAGGGCGTGATCATGCCACCAGTCAAGACGTCGTAGGACCTGGCGGGATATGGCCATGGTACGTGGTAGGACGCGGCAGGACATGGCCTTGGCACGCGTCAGGACGAGGCAGGGTTTGGCCATGGCACGAGTCAGGACATCGCAGGACATGGCCATGGCACGCATCACGACATGTCAGGGCGTGGTCATGGCACAAGTTAGGACGTTGCAGGACATGGCAGGATATGGCCATGGTACGTGTCAGGATGCGTCAGGACATGGGAGAGCGTGGCCATGCCACGAGTCAAGACGTCGCAGGACATGGCAGGATATGGGCATGGTTCGTGTTTGGACGCGTCAGGACATGGCCAGGGCACGCGTCAAGACGTGGCAGTGTGTGGCCATGGCACGAGTCAGGATGTCACAGGACGTGGCAAGGCATGGTCATGACACAAGTTAGGACGTTGCATGACATGGCATGATATGGCCATGGTAAATGTCAGGACGCGTCAGGACGTGGAAGGGAGTGGCCATGGCACGAGTCGGGACGTCACAGGACATGGCAGGGCGTGGCCATGGCACGTGTAGGGACGCATCAGGACATGGCCATGGCACTTGTGAAGATGCGTCAGGACATAGCAAGGCGTGGCCATGGCACGAGTCGGGACGTCGCAGGACATGGCAGGGCGTGGCCATGGCACGAGTCGGGACGTCGCAGGACGTGTCAGGTCATGGCCATGGCACGTGTCAGGACGCGTCAAAACATGGTAGGGCGTGGCCATGGCACGAGTCGGGACGTTGCAAGACACGGCAGGGCGTGGCCATGGCACGAGTCGGGACCTCGCAGGACGTATCAAAGCATGGCAATGGCACGTGTCAGGACGCGTCAGGACATGGCAGGGCGTGGCCATGGCACGTGTAGGGACGCATCAGGACATGGCCATGGCACTTGTCAAAATGCGTCAAGACATAGCAAGGCATGGCAATGGCACGAGTCGGGACGTCGCAGGACATGCAGGGCGTGGCCATGGCACGAGCCGGGACGTCGCAGGACGTATCAGGACATGGCCATGGCACGTGTCATGACGCGTCAAGACATGGCAGGGCGTGGCCATGGCACGAGTCGGGACGTCGCAGGACATGGCAGGGCGTGGCCATGGCACGAGTCGGGACCTCGCAGGACGTGTCAAAACATGGCCATGGCACGTGGCAGGATATGGCCATGGTAAATGTCAGGACGTGTCAGGACGTGGAAGGGAGTGGTCATGGCACGAGTCGGGACGTCGCAGGACATGGCAGGGCGTGGCCATGGCACGTGTAGGGACGCATAAGGACATGGCCATGGCACTTGTGAAGACGCGTCAAGACATAGCAGGGCGTGTCCATGGCACGAGTCGGGACGTCGCAGGACATGGCAGGGCGTGGCCATGGCACGAGTCGGGACGTCGCAGGACGTGTCAGGACATGGCCATTGCATGTGTCAGGATGCGTCAAGACATGGCAGGGCGTGGCCATGGCACGAGTCGGGACGTCGCAGGACACGGCAGGGCGTGGCCATGGCACGAGTCGGGACCTCGCAGGACGTATCAAGACATGGCCATGGCACGTGTCAGGACGCGTCAGGACATGGTAGGGCGTGGCCATAGCACGAGTCAAGATGTCGCAGGACATGGCAGGATATGGCCATGGTACGTGTCAGGATGCGTCAGGACATGGCACGGCATTGCCATGCCACGAGTCAAGACGTCGCAGGACATGGCAGAATATTGACATGGTACGTATCAGGACACGTCAGCACATGGCCGAGCGTGGCCATGCCACGAGACAAGATGTTGCAGGACATGGCAGGATATGGCATGGTACATGTCAGGACGCGTCAGGACATGGCCATGGCACTCGTCAGGACGTGGCAGGGTGTGGCCATGGCACGAGTCAGGACGTCGCAGGACATGGCAATGGCACGCGTCAGGACGTGGTAGGGCGTGGTCATGGAACAAGTTAGGACGTCCTAGGACAGGGGCCATGGTACGTGTCAGGACGCGTCGCGACATGGCAGGGGGTGGCCATGCCACCAGTCAAGATGTCGCAGGACATGGCAGGATATGGCCATTGTGCGTGTCACGACGCGTCAGGACATGGCCATGGCACGCGTCAGGATGTGGCAGGGTGTGGCCATGACACGAGTTAGGACGTCGCAGGACATGGCCATGGTACGCGTCTGGACGTGGCAGGGCGTGGTCATGGAACAAGTTAGGACGTCTTTGGACATGGCAAGATATGGCCATGGTATGTGTCAGGACGCGTCAGGACATTGCAGGGCGTGACCATGCCACCAGTCAAGACGTCGCAGGACAGGCGGGATATGGCCATGGTACGTGTCAGGACGTGGCAGGGCATGGTCATGGCACGTGTCAGGACGCATCGTGACATGGCCATGGCACGTGTCAGGACGCATCGTGACATGGCCATGGCACGTGTCAGGACGCATCAGGACATGGCAGGGCGTGGCCATTGCACAGGTCGGGACGTTGCAGGACAAGGTAGGGCGTGGCCATGGCACGAGTCGGGACGTCGCAGGACGTGTCAGGACATGGCCATGGCACGTGACAGGACGCGTCAGGACATGGCAGGGCGTGGCCATGCCACGAGTGAAGACGTCGCAGGACATGGCGGGATATGGCCATGGTACGTGAGAGGACGCGTCAGGACATGGCCATGGCACGCGCCAGGACGTGGTAGGGTATGGCCATGGCACGAGTCAGGTCATCGCAGGACATGGCCATGGCACGCATCACGACGTGGCAGGGCGTGGTCAAGGCCCGAGTCGGGACGTCGCAGGATGCGTCAGGACACGGCCATGGTACGTGTCAGGACGCGTCAGGACATGGCAGGGTGTGACCATGCCACGAGTCAAGACGACGCAGGACATGGCGGGATATGGGCATGGTACGTGTCCGGATGCATATTGACATAGCCATAGCACGTGTCCGGACGCCTCAGGACATGGAAGGGTGTGGCCATGGCACGAGTGGGGACGTAGCAGGACATGGCAGGGCATGGCCATGGCACGTGTAGGGACGCATCAAGACATGGCCATGGCACTTGTCAAGTCGCGTCAGGACATTGCAGGGCGTGGCCATGGCACGAGTCGGGACGTTACAGGACATGGCAGGGCGTGGCCATGGCACGAGTCAGGACGTCGCAGGACGTATCAGGACATGGCCATGGCACGTGTCAGGACGCATCAAGACGTGGCAGGGTGTGGCCATTGCACGAGTCGGGAAGTCGCAGGACATGGCCATGGCACGCGTCAGGACTTGGCAGGGCGTGGTCATGGCACAAGTTAGGACATTGCAGATATGGCAGGATATGGCCATGGCAGGAGTCGGGATGTCGCAGGATGCGTCAGGCAATGGCCATGGCACGTGTCAGGACGCATCAGGATATGGCCATGGCACGTGTCAGGACGCATAAGGACATGGGTATAGCACGTGTCCGGACGCGTCAGGACATGGAAGGGCGTGACCATGGCACGAGTCGAGACGTCGCAGGACATGGCAGGGCGTTGCCATGGCACTTGTAGGGACGCATCAGGACATGGCCATGGCACTTGTCAAGACGCCTCAAGACATAGCAAGGCGTGCCAATGGCACGAGTCGAGACGTCGCAGGACATGCAGGGTGTGGCCATGGCACGAGTCGGCACGTCGCAGGACGTGTCAGGACATGGCCATGGCACGTGTCAGGACGCGTCAAGACATGGCAGGGCGTGGCCATGGCACGAGTCGGGACGTCGCAGGACATGGCAGGGCGTGGCCATGGCACGAGTCGGGACCTCGCAGGACGTGTCAGAACATGGCCATGGCACGTGTCAGGACGCGTCACGACATGGCAGGGCGTGGCCATATCACGAGTAAAGATGTCACAGGACATGGCAGGATATGGCCATGGTACGTGTCAGGACGCGTCAGGACATGGCAGGGCGTGGCCATGCCACGAGTCAAGACATCGCAGGACATGGCAGGATATGGCCATGGTATGTGTCAGGACGCGTCAGAACATGGCCATGGCACGCGTCAGGACGTGGTAGGGTGTGGCCATGGCATGAGTCAGGATGTCGCAGGACGTGGCAGGGCGTGGTCATGGCACAAGTTAGGATGTTGCATGACATTGCAGGATATGGCCATGGTACGTGCCAGGACGCGTCAGGACATGGCAGGGCGTGACTATGGCACGAGTCGGGACCTCGTAGGACGTTTCAGAACATGGCCATGGTACGTGTCTGGACGCGTCTGAACATGGTCATGGCACGCGTCACTACCTGGCAGGGCGTGGCCATAGCACGAGTAAAGATGTCACAGGACATGGCAGGATATGGCCATGGTACGTGTCACGACGCGTCAGGACATGGCGGGGCGTGGCCATGGCACGAGTCAAGACGTCGCATGACATGGCAGGATATGGCCATGGCACGTGTCAAGACGACTCAGGACATGGCAGGGCGTGGCCATGCCACGAGTCAAGACGTCGCAGGATATGGCGCAATATGGCCATGGCACGAGTCAGGATGTCGCAGGACGTGGCAGGGCGTGGTCATGGCACAAGTTAGGATGTTGCATGACATTGCAGGATATGGCCATGGTACGTCCCAGGACGCGTCTGGAAATGGCAAGGCGTGACCATGGCACGAGTCAAGACGTCGCAAGACATGGCAGGATATGGCCATGGTACATGTGACAAGACCGTAACTCAAACACGACGATCTGTCCGGCCTAGCGAACTGTCAATGCCAAAGTTAGCTAGTCAGCCTACCCGGAAGCTTAGTAGAACTTAAGAAAGACTAAGCTTGTAGAAACTTGGCGAAGGAAACTAGTAGTTGGAAGAAAGAACTCTTTTATTAAGAGAACTTTGAGAACTTTACAATGTTTTGAATGCTTACAACTTTGCTTGATTGCTTTGGCTTTGAGAAATGTCAGGACTCGGTAGAAACTGAAAGTTGTGGCATAGCAAAATCGCATTGTAAAGGCCAGCTCCACTTCACATCCTGGCAGGGTAAGCATGCAGTCGCCTGCCATCATGCAAAGTTCAAACTCTTTATTGTCATGAAGACCTCCATCGTACATCGTTCACGGCCGCACACTGCCACTGCTCAGCGCGTTCCTTCGCCAAGTTGCTACAAGCTTGCCGAGTCTGTTCTTAAGTATCTGACTAAGCTTCCGGACTCGTAGGCATGACTACGCTAACTTTTGGCATGTCCTGACAGTTCGTCTAGGCCACCGACAGATCCTGCCATGTAGGCGCCATCTTGAGTTACGGTCTATGACCCTGCCATGTCCTACGCCGTGTCCTGACCATGGCCATATCCTGCCATGTCTTGCGACGTCTTGACTTCGTGCCATGGCCGCACCTCCTGACGACGGTCCTGACACGGTGGTGGTAGCATCGCACGTCCTTCGAGGTCCCGGCTGGTGGGGCGCATTCCGGTGGTCACGCCTTCCATGTCCTGCGACAGTCCCGACTCACGCCTCTGCCATTTCCAGACGCGTCCTGACACGGTCCATGGCCGTATCCCTGCAATGTCCTAACTTGTGCCATGATCACACCCTAGACATGTGCCATGACGCATGCAATGGCCACGTCCAGCGACGTCCTGGACTCGTGCCCATGGCCACACCCTGCCAGGTCCTGGCGTGTCCTGACGCGTCCGCCCGTACCATGGCCATGTCCTGCGAACATATTGACTCGTGCCATGGTCACGCCCTCAACGCGTCCTGAGCACGTCCCATGGCCATGTCCTGCCCAATGTCATGCAAGCATGTGTGCCATGACCATGCCCTAGCGTGTCACGATGGCGCGTGCCATGGCCAGGCTGGTCCACGCGTGCCATGGCCATGTCCTGACGCGTCACACGTGCATGGCCCGGTGGGCCCATCGACGTCTTGACTCGTGCCATGGCCAACGCCCCGCCATGTCCTGACGCGTCGTCACACGTATTGCATGGCCATATCCTGCCATGTCCTGTGACATCTTTACTCGTGCTATGGCCACGCCCTGCCATGTCGTGACGACGTCCTGACCATGCCATGGCCATGTTTCTGAAACGTCCTACGAAGGTCCCGACTCGTATTGCCATGGCCACGCCCTGCCATGTCCTGACGCGTCCTGGCACGTACCATTGGCCATATCCTGCAATGTCATGCAACATCCTAACTTGTGCCATGACCACGCCCTGCCACGTCCTGCGACATCCAGACTCGTGCCATGGCCACACCCTACCACGTCCTGACGCGTGCCATGGCCATGTCCTGACGCGTCATGACACGTACCAAGGCCATATCCTGCCATGTCCTGCGATGTCTTGACTCGTGGCATGGCCACGCCCTGCCAAATCCTGACGCGTCCTGGACACGTACCATGGCCATATCCTGCCATGTCCTGTGACATCTTTACTCGTGATATGGCCAACGCCCTGCCATGTCGTGAACGCGTCCTGACACGTGCCATGGCCATGTTTCTGACACGTCCTGCGAGGTCCCGACTCCCGTGCCATGGCCACGCCCTGCCATGTCCTCCTGCGACGTCCCGACTCGTGCCATGGCCACGCCCTGCCATGTCTTGACGCGTCCCTGAGCACGTGCCATGGCCATGTCCTGACACCGTCCTGTCGGCAACGTGCCGAAGCTCATGCCATGGCCAGCACCTGGTGTACCATGTCCTGCGACGTCTCGACTCGTGCCATTGGCACGCCTTGCTATGTCTTGAGGCGTCTTGACAAGTGCCATGGCCATGTAGTTGATGCGTCCCTAGGCACGTGCCATGGCAACGCACCTGCCATGTCCTGTCGACGGTCTCGACTCGTGCCATGGTCGCGCCCTTCCATGTACCTGACGACGTCCGGACACAGATGACTATGGCCATGTTCTTATGCGTCCAAACACGTGCCATGGCCAAATTTAGCTGATGCCCGTCCTGACACGTACCATGGCCACACCCTGCCACGTCCTGAGCACATGCCATGGCCATGTGGGTCGCCCTGATACGTCCTGCGACATCCTGACTCGTGCCATGGCCACGCCCTGCCGTGTAGCCTTCAACGTCCCGACTCGTGCCATGGCCACGCCCTGTTATGTCCTAACGCGTCTTGACAAGTGCCATCGCCATGTCTTGATGCGTCCCTGCCCACGTGCCAATGGCCACGCCCTGCCATGTACCTGCGACGTGCCCGACTCGTGCCATGGCCACGCCATTCCATGATCCTGAGGCGTCCTGAGGCGTGCACGTATATGGCTATATCGTGCCATGTCGGTGACGTTCCGGACACGTGCGATGGCCATGTCCTGATGCGTCCTGAGCACGTGCCCATGGCCGTGTCCTGACGCATCCTGCGGCGTCCCGGACTCGTGCCTTGGCCACGCTCTGCCATTTCCGGCGACGTCCCGACTCGTGCCATGGTCTTGCCCTGCCATGTCCTGACGCGTCCTGACACGTGCCATGGCCATGTCCTGACACGGCCTGTGACGTCCCGACTCGTGCCATGGCCACGCCCTGCCATGTCCTTGGGGACGTCCCGACCTGTGCAATGGCCACGCCCTGCCATGTCCTCGTACGCGTCCTGACACGTGCCATGGCCATGCTCACGATGCGTCCTGACACGTTGCCATGGCCATGTGGCAGCGATGCGTCCTTGACACGTGCCATGGCCATGTCCTGAGAACGTCCTGACACGTGCCATGGCCATGCCATCGTTCCTGACGCATCTTGACACGTGGTGGCCATGCGCCATGTCCTGACGCGTCCTGAGCACGCCTGCCATGGCCATATCCTGCCCCTGTCCTGGACGTCCTAACTTGTTCCATGACCACGCCCTGCCACTGCCACGTCCAGACGCGTACCATGGCCATGCCATCCTGCGACGTCCTGACTCGTGTAGTGGCCACGCCCAGCCACGTCCTGACGTGCTAACGTAGCCATGGCCATGTAGGTCCCTGCGGCGCGTCGTGAATTAACACGGTCGATGGCCATGTTGAGCCATGTCCTGAGACATCTTGACTGGGTGGCATGGCCACCCCCAACTGCCATGTACGTGACGCGTCTCCTGAGCACGGGTACCATGGCACATCAGCCCTGTCCTAGGACGTCCTAACTTGTTGCCATGACCACGCCCTACCACGTCCTGACGCGTGCCATTGCCATGTCCTGCGACGTCCTGACTCGTGCCATGGCCACACCCTGCCACGTCCTGACGAGTGCCAAGATGGCCATGTACCTCGACGCGTCCTGAACATGTACCATGCCATATCCTGCCATGTCCTGCAACATTCTTGTCTCGTGGCATGGCCACGGCTCGGGCCATGTATCGCTGACGTGTCCTGATACGTACCATGTCGGTGTTCTGCCCAATGTACCTGCGACGTCTTGACTCGTGGCATGGCAATGCCGTGCCATGTCCTGAACGCATCCTGACACGTACCATGGCCATAGTCCCTGCCATGTCCTGCGACATCTTGACTCGTGCTATGGCCGACGCCACTACCATGTCCTGACGCGTCCTGAGCACGTGCCATGGCCATGTCTTGATACCGGATCCTGCCGAGGTCCCGAGCTCGTGCCATGGCCACGCTCCTGCCGTGTCCTGCGACGGTCCCGACTCGTGCCATGGCCACGCCCTTGCCATGTCTTGACGCATCCCTGACGGCGCCGTGTCAATGGCCATGTCCTGACACGTCCTGCGACGTCCCGAGCTCGTGCCATGGCCACAGCCCTGCCATGTCCTACGACGTCCCGACTCGTGCGCATGGACAACGCCCTGTAATGTCTTGACGCGTCTTCACACAGTGCCATGGCCATGTCCTGTATGCGTCCCTACACGTGCCATGGCCACGCATCCTGCCATGTCATCTGCGACGTCCCGAGCTCGTGCCATGGACCACTCACTTCCACTGCGTCCTGACACGTACCTGACATTTACCATGGCCATATCCTGCATGTACAACAGTCCTGACATGGCCCACGCCCTGCCACGTCCTGCGACATAGCTCGGTACGTGGCACACGGCAGCGTCCTAACACGTGCCATGGCCATGTTTTGACGCGTCCTGCGAGGTCCCGACTCGTGCCATGGCCACGCCCTGGCCATGTCCTGCGACGTCCCGAGCTCGTGCCATGGCCACGCCCTGCCACTGTCACGTACCATGGCCATATGGTTCGTGTGACCGACATCTTGACTCGTACTATGGCCACAGCACTGCGCGACGCGTCGTGGACAACGTGCCATGGCCATGTCCTGATACGTAGCCTGCGACGTCCGGACTGCAACGTGCCGCTCTGGCCGCGCCCTGCTATGTCCTGGCGACGTCCCGACTCGTGCCTGATGCGTAGCCATGGTCCTGATGCGTCCCTACACGTGCCATGGCCACGCCCTGCCATGTCCTGGCGCCGTCCTAGGACACGTGCCATTGCCATGTCCCTATGAATACGTCCCTACACAGTGCGAGGTCCTGATGCGGACTCGGCGTGCCATGGCCACGCCCTGCCGTGTCATGCAACGTCCCGACTCATCCTCCTGGTACCTACGCATACCGTGCCATGGCCACAGCCCTACCATGTTTTGACGCGTCCTGCACACGTGCCATGGCCATGACCTGGACACGTCCTGCGACGTCCCGACTCTCGTGCCATGGACTACAACCACGCCACCATCCTGACGGTGCAAGGAAGATGTCCTGCAATGGCCATGTCCTAACGCGTCCAGCACGTACCATCGCTCTTACTCGTGCCATGGGCCACACCTTCTTATGTCCTGACGCGTTCTGACAAGTGCCATGGCCTATGTCCTGAATGCGTCTTTGGCAGCACACGTCGTCATGGCCACGCCCTGCCATGTCCTGTCGACGTCCCGACTCGTGCCATGGCCACTCCCTTCCACGTCCTGACGCAAAGTCCTGTGACACATTACCATGGCCGTATCATATCATGCCATGTCATGCAACGTCCTAGACTTGTGTCAATGACCACGCCTATGCCACGTCCGTTGTCGACAGGTCCATGAGCATCGTGCCATGGCCTGACACACTGACCTGCACGTCTTGACGCGTGCACTGGCCATGTCCTGGACGCGTCCAAACACGTGACCATGCCCGTGTAACCCTGCCAATGTCCTGCGACGTCTTGACCTCGTGGCATGGCCACGCTCCCTCCCATGTCCTGACGCATCCTGACACGTACCATGGTGAGATCCATAGCTGCCATGTCCTGCAACGTCCTAGACTTGTGCCATGACCACACGCCCCTGACATGTCATCCTGATGTGAATACGTGCCATGGCCACGATGGGTCCTGCGATGTCCTGACTCGTGCCATGGCCAAACCCTGCCTCGTCCTGACGCGTGCATCGACAGTACAAGGCCATGTCCTGCCGCGTGCCTACCACGTACCATGCTTTGCCATGCCCGGATCCACAAACCAAGGCCGCCTTGCGTCCCTTGTCTAAGCCCATCACCACTTAGACACTCGCCCAGGTCCTTGAACGACGTCTTGACGCTGGTGGCCGAACATGTTTGGGGATCACGCCCTGCCGATAGTGCTCCCGACGCGTCCTGACAATGATCGTGTGACACATGGCCATATCCTGCCATGTCCTGCAACAGATTCCTAACTTGTGCCGTAGACCATGCCCTGCCCACGTCGCGATGCGTGCCATGGGCCATGTCCTGCGTCCATGTCCTAGACTCGTGCCATGGCCACAGCCCTGCCACGTCCTGACGCGTGCCATGGGCCATGTCCTGACGCGTACCTGACACGTACCATGGCCATATCCCGCCATGTACCTGCGACGTCTTGACTCGGGGCATGGGCCACAAGCCCTACCATGTACCTGAACGCGTCCTGACACGCTAGCCATGGCCATGTCCTGACACGAGCCTTGAGGTCCTACGACTGTCCCGCCATGGCCATCCCCATGTCAGGTGCGACCCTAGCATGCGCATGGCCATGTCCTGGATTCCAACCTGCCGACGTCCTGACAGGTGCCATGGCCACGCCCTGCCATGTAACCTGCGCAACGTGCCCGAGCTCGTGCCATGGCCACAGCAACCTGCCATGTCCTGACGCGTCCTGACACGTGCCATGTCTTGATATACGATTAAGCCATGGCCACACCCACATATATCGACGTCCGTGGCCACGCCCTTCATGTACAGACGCGTCCTGGCACGTACCATGGCCCTCCTGCCATGTCATGCAACATATGTTGGTGCCGGTTGACCACGACCACTGGTACGACGTCCTAACTTGTGCCATGACCAAGCCCTGGCACGTCCTGACGCGTGCCATATCCTGACGCGTGCAATGTTTTGACGCGTGCCATGGCCATGTCCTGCGACATCCTGACTCGTGCCATGGCCACACCCTTCCACGTCCTGACGCGTGCCATGGCCATGTCCTGACACGTCCAGACACGTACCATGGCCATATCCTGCAATGTCTTGCGATGTCTTGACTCGTGCCATGGTCACACCCTGCCATGTCCTGACGCGTCCTGGCACGTACCATGGCCATATCCTGCAATGTCATGCAACATCCTAACTTGTGCCATGACCACGCCCTGCCACATCCTACGACATCTTGACTCGTTCCATGGACACACCCTTCCACGTCCTGACGCCGTGCCATGGCCATGTCCTGACGCGTCCTGACACGTACCATGGCCATATCCTGCCATGTCCTGCGACGTCTTGACTCGTGACATGGCCGCGCCCTGCCATGTCCTGACCGGCGTTCTGACACGGTACCATGGCCATATCGTCTGCCATGTCACTGTGACATCTTTACTCGTGCTGTGGCCACGCTCTGCCATGTCGTGACGCGTCCTGACACGTGCCATGGCCACGCCGTGTTTGACACGCTCCTGCGAGGTCCCCGACTCGTGCCATGGCCACAGCCCTGCCATGTCCCTGCGACGTCCCGACTCGTGCCATGGCCACGCCCTGCCATGTCTTGTTTGGACGCGTCCTGCGGCACGTGCCCATGGCAATGTGACATCGTGATACGTCCTGCGACGTCCCGGCTCGTGCCATGGCCACGCCCTGCGACGTCCTGCGACGTCCCGACTCGTGCCATTGCCATGCCTTTGCTATGTCTTGACAGCGTTTTGACAAGTGCCAATGGCCATGTCCTGATGCAGTCCCTACACGTGGTCCATGGCCACGCCCTGCCATGTCCTGACGCTGACACGTCCATTGCCATGTCTTGATACGTCCTGCGAGGTCACGAGCTTCGTGCAATTGTCACGCCCTTCCATGTCCTGACGCGTCCGGACACGTGCTATACCCATGCCCTCCTAATGCGTCCTGATGGCCGTGACCTGACACAGTCCTCGACGTCCCGACTCGTGCCATGGCCACGCCCTGCCATGTGTCATGGCCACGCCTTGCTATGTCCTGACGGATCTTCACAAGTGCCATGGCCTCAGTTGATCCGGTCCCTACACGTGCCATGGCCATGCCCTGCCATGTTGTGATGTCCCGAGCTCGTGCCATGGCCACTCCTTCCACTGGTAACCGTCCATGGCCATGTGGTGTAGATGCAACATCCTAACTTGTGTCATGACCATGCCTTGCGACGTCCTCTTGACTCGTGCCATGGCCACACCCAGCCACGTCCTAGACGCGTGCCATGGCCATGTCCTGACGCGTCCTGACACGTACCATGGCTATATCCCGCCATGTCCTGCGACGTCTTGACTCGTGGGCATGGCCACGACTCTACCATGTCCTGACGCGTCCTGACACGTGCCATGGCCATATTGCTCCATGTCCTACAACGTCCTAACTTGTGCCATGACCAGTCCCTGACATGTCGTGATGCGGTCATGGCCATGTCCTTCGAAGGTCGTCCGACTGTACCATGGCCAAACCCTGCGTCCTGACGCGTGCCATGGCCACGCCCTGCCGCGTGTACCTGCAACCATAGTCCCGACTCCTCGAGCGTGACTGGTTGCATGGCCACGCCCTGCCATGTCCTGCAACGCGTCCTGACACGTGCCCATGTGGTGCCATGTATTTCCTGCGACGTCCTAACTTGTGCCATGACCACGCCCTGCCACGTCATGTGACGTCGTGCCATGGCCATGTCCTGCGAGGTGCTCGACATGACTCGTGCCATGGCCACGCCCAGCCACGTGCCTGACGCGTGCCATGGCCATGTCCTGACGCGTCCTGACACGTACCATGGCTATATCCCGCCATGTCCTGCGACGTCTTGACTCGGGGCATGGCCACGGACCTTCCATGTCCTGACGCGCGTACCTCGACACGTGCCATGGCCATGTCCCTGACACGACCTTCGAAGGTCCCAGACTGTAGCTCCATGGCCACGTCCTGACGTGCCATGGCCACGCCCATGCCATGTACGCTGCGCCAACGTCCCGAGCTCCATGCCATGGCCACGCAACCTGCCATGTCCCTGCAGCGTGCCTGACACGTGCCATGTCCATTTCCTGCGACGTCCTAACTTGTGCCATGACCACACCCTGCCACGTCCATGAAATGCGTGCCATGGCCATGTCCTGCGACATGCCTGACTCGTGCCATGGCCACACCCTGCCACGTCCTGACGCGTGCCATTGGCCATGTCCAGAGACGCGTCCAGACACGTACCATTGCCATATCCTGTACCATGTCTTGCGATGTGTTGACTCGTGCCATGGTCACGCCCTGCCATGTCCTGACGTGTCCTGGCACGTACCATGGCCGTATCCTGCAATGTCATGCAACATCCTTACTTGTGCCATGACCACGCCCTGCCACGTCCTATGAGCATCCTGACTCGTGCCATGGCCACATTGCCACGTCCTGAACGCGTGCCATGGCCATGTCCTGACGCGTCCTGACACCGTACCATGGCCATATCCTGCGGCATGTCCTGCGGAGCGTCTTGACTGCGTGACATGGCCACAACCTGCCATGCTCCTGACGCGTTCTGACACGTTCCAAGGCCATATCCCTGCCATGTCCTGTGACATCCTGTTTACTCGTGCTATGGCCACGCTCTGTCGTGACGCGTCCTGACACGTGCCATGGCCATGTTGAACGCGTCCTGCGACGTCCCGACTCATGCCATGGCCACGCCCTGTACGACGTCCGACTCGTGCCATGGCCACAACCATCTTGACAGCGTCCTAGACACGTGCCATGGCCATGCCCTGATACGTCGCTGCGACGTCCGGACTCGTGCCATGGCCAGCGCCCTAGCATGTCCTGCGACGTCCCGACTCGTGCCATTGCCATGCCTTGCTATGTCTTGACGCGTTTTGACAAGTGCCATGGCCATGTCCTGATGCGTAACCCCTATCAAGTGCCATGGCCACGCCCTGTCCATGTCCTGCGACGTCCCGACTCGTGCCATGGTCACGCCCTTCCATGTACCCTGACGACGTCCGGACTCGTACCCCTATGCCCGTGTCCTTATGCGGCCTAGCACGTCTCCTACGGCCGTGTGGCTCCGCGCGTGCTGCGACATCCCGACTCCTGCCATGGCCATATCCTGACCCATGTCTGCCGATGTCTTGACTCATGGCATGGCCGTGTGGCTCATGTTCAATGTGCTCTAACTTGGGCCATGTCCTGACGCGGTCCTGATACGTACCAACGCGTGGCCATATCCTGCCATGTTCCTGCAACGTCTTGACTCGGTCCATGGGCACAACGGCCACGCCCTGACGTTGCCATGGCCAAGTCCTGACGCGTCCTGACACGTTCCATGGCCATATGTCCCTCCATGTCCTGCGACATAGTTTGACATCTTGACTCGTGCTATGGCCACGCCTACCATGTCTTGACGCGTCCTGACACGGTGCCATGGCCATGACCTGGACATGTCCTCCAACCTACACATCAGCGTGACATAGCGCCTATGTCGACGTCCCGACTCGTGCCATGGCCACGCCCTGCCATGTCCTGCGAAGTCCCGAATCGTGCCCATGGCGACGCCCTGTTATGTAACCTGATGCCATGTCTTCACATCATCATGACGCGTGCCATGGCCATGTCTTGCGACATCCTGACTCGTGCCATGGCCTCAACGTCCTCAGATACCATCCGCCGCGCGTCCCTGCACGTGCCATGAGCCACGCCCTGCCATGTCCTGTCGACGTCCCGACTTCGTGCCATCGCCACTCCCTGGCAGCGTACTGACGCGCGTCCTGACATGCTCGTACCATGGCCATATCCTGCCATATCATGCAACGTCCTAACTTGTGTCATGACCACGCCCTGCCACGTCCTGGACATCCTTGACTCGTGCCATGGCCACACACTGCCACGGTCTTGACGCGTGCCATGGCCATGGTCCTCGACGCGTTCAAACACCGTACCATCGGCCATATCCTGCCATGTATCTGCGACGTCTTGACTCGTGGCATGGCCACGCCCTGCCATGTCCTAAGGAAGCGTCCTGACACGTACCATGGGCGTGTGGCCATGTCCAGCGACGTCTTGACTGGTACTATGGCCGCGCTCTGCCATGTCCTGAACGCGTCCTGACACGGTACCATGGCCATATCATGCCATGTCCTGAGCGACGTCTTGACTCGTTCCCTATGGCCACGCCCTGCCCATGTACTCCAACGTCCCCGACTCGTGCCACGGCCTCAGCATGCCATGTCCTGACACGTCCTGTCACGTGCGATGGCCATGTCCTGCCATGCGTCCTTCGACGTCCCGACTCGTGCCATGGCCACGCCCTGCATGTATCGTCCTGACTCGTGCCATGGCCACGCCCTGCCATGTCCTGCGATGTGCCCGTTTTCTCAACAGTGCCATGACCACGCCCTGCCATGTCCCTGACGCGTCCTGGAGCACGTGCCATGGCCACGCCCTGCATGTCCTGCGACGTCCTGACTTCGTGCCATGACCACACCCTGCCATCTCCTTACGCGTCATGACGCGTGCTATGGCCATGTCCTTCGACGTCCTGACTCGTGCCATGGCCATGGCCTGACGCATGCTGCCACGTCCTGACGCGTGCCATGGCCATGTCCAGACGCATTCTATTGCGACGTCCCTGACACGTGCCATGGCCATATCCTGCCATGTTGGTTGCGACGTCTGTGACTCGTGCCATGACCACGCCCTGCCACGTCCAGACGCGTCCTGACACGTACCATGGCCAGGTCCTGATTTCCTGCGACGTCCTGACTTGTGCCATGACCAACGCCCTGCCACGTCATGACGGTGTATGGCCATGTCCTTCGCGTCCTGACTCGTCATGGTCGCCTGCCGCGTAGCACGCGTGCCATGGCCATGTCCGCGCGTCCAACATCCCAATGGCCCTGTAACCCCAGATGTCTTCCGCAACATTACCATTCCAGACGCGTCCTGGCATCCACATGGCCGTGTAGCACAATGTCATGCAACATCCTAATTTGTGCCATGACCGTGTCCTGCCACGTCCAGGCGACATCCTGACTACGTGCCATGGCCACACCCTGCCCAACGTCCTGACGCGTGCCATGGCCATGTCCTGACGCGTCCTGACACGTACCCATGGCCATATCCTGCCATGTCATGCGACGTCTTGACTCGTGCCATGGCCGCGCCCGGCCAATGTCCTGACGCGTCGTGACACGTACCCATGGCCATATCCTGCCATGTCCTGTACGACATCTTTACTCGTGTTATGGCCACGACCCCTGCCATGTCGTGACGCGTCCTGACACATGCCATCCCCATGTTACTGAAACGTCCTGCGAGGTCCCGACTCGTGCCATGTCCAAGCCCTGCCATGTCCTGACGCGTCCTGGCACGTGCCATGGCCATATCCTGCAATGTCATGCAACATCCTAACTTGTGCCATGACCGCGCCCTGCCACGTCCTGCGACATCCCTGACTCATGCCATGGCCACAGCCCTTCCACGTCCTGACACGTGCCATGGCCATGTACCTGACGCGTCCTGACACGTACCATGGCCGTTATCCTTAGCCATGTCCTGCGACGTCTGTGACTCGTGGCATGGCAACGTCACCTGCCATGTCCTGACGCGTCCTGACACGTACCATGGTGGCATATCCTGCCATGTCCTGTGACATCTTTATCTCGTGATATGGGGGCACGCCCTGCCAGTGTCGTGGACGCGTCCTGACACGTGCCATGGCCATGTTTCTGACACGTACCTGCGAGGTCCCGACTCGTGCCATGGCCACGCGCTGCCATGTCCTGCGACGTCCCGACTCGTGCCATGGCCACGCCCTGCCATGTCTTGACGCATCCCTGACACGTGCCATGGCCATGTCCTGACACAGTCCTGCGACGTCCCGACTCGTGCCATGGCCACACACCTGCATGTCCTGCGACGTCCCGACTCGTGCCATTGCCACGCCTTGCTATGTCTTGAGGCATCTTGACAAGTGCCATGGCCATAGTCCTAGATGCGTCCCTGCCACGTGCCATGGCAACGCCCTGCCATGTCCTGCGACGTCTCGACGCGTGCCATGGTCACGCCCGTCGCCATGTCCTGACGCGTCCGGACACGGACTATGGCCATGTTCATATGCGTCCAAACGACGTGCCATGGTCATTTTCTGATGCGTCCTGCACACGTGCCATGGCCACACTTCCCCACGTCCTGACACGTGCCATGGCCATGTCCCGATATGCGTCACTGCGACATCCTAACTCGTGCACATGGCCACGCCCTGCCATGTACTTCGACGTTCCCGACTCGTGCCAGTGGCGCACGCCCTGCTATGTCCTGACGCGTCTTGACAAGTGCCATGTCCATGTCTTGGATGCGTCCCCTTCACGTGCCATGGCCACGCCCTGCCATGTCCTGCAACGACGTCCCGACTCGTGCCATGGCCACGCCCTGCCATGTCCTCGACGCGTCCGGTTGACACGTGGCTATGGCTATGTCCATATGCATCCGGAAGCATCGTGCGATGGCCATTGTCCTGATGCGTCCTGATCATCGTGCCATGGCCGATGTTCCTGACATATCCTGCGACGTCCCGAGTCGGGCCTTGGCCACGCCCTGCCATGTCCTGCGACGTCCCGAATCATGCCATGGTCATGCCCTGCCTATGTCCTGACGCGTCTTGACACGTGCCATGGCCATGTCCTGACCATGTCCTGCGACGTCACCGACTCGTGCCATGGCCACGCCCTACCTTGTCCTGCAACGAGCGTCCCGACCTGTGCAATGGCCACGCCCTGCCATGTCCTGATGCGTTCCTGACACGTGCCATGGCCATGTCACGATGCGTCCTGATCACGTGCCATGGCCATGTCCTGACGCGTCCTGGCCACACGTGCCATGGCCATGTCAACTGTGACGTCACGACACGTGCCATGGCCACTATGTCCTGACGCCTCTTGACTCGTCGCATGGCCATGTCCTGACGCGTCCTGACACGTACCATGGCACATATCCTGCCCTGTCCTAGGACGTCCTAACTGGTTCCATGACCACGCCCTGCCACGTCCTGCCGACGTCAGACGCGTACCATGGCCATGTACCTCCTGCAACGTCCTGACTCGTGTCATGGCCACACCCTGCCACATCCTGACGCGTGCCATGGCCATGTCCTGACGCGTCGTGACACGCGCAAATGGCCATATAACCTGCCATGTCCTGCGACGTCTTGACTGGTGGCAATGGCCGCCCACCTGCCATGTCGCGACGCGTCCTGACACGTGCCATGGCACCCTGTCCTAGGCAACGTCCTAACTTGTGCCATGACCACGCCCTGCCACGTCCTGACGCGTACACGTGCCATTGCCCATGTATCCTGACGACGATCCTTACTCGTGCCATGGCCACACGCCTGCCACGTCCTGACGAGTGCCATGGGCCATGTCCTGACGCGTCCTGACATGTACCGTGCCATGTCTTGCCATGTCCTGCAACATCTTGTCTCGTGGCCATGAGTGGCCACACTTGGCCATGTGCTGACGTGTCCTGATACGTACCATGTCAATATTCTGCCATGACCTCGTGGCACGACGTCTTGACTCGTCACATGGCCATGCCGTGCCATAGTCCTGACGCATCCTGACACGTACCATGGCCATATCCTGCCATGTCCTGCGACATCTTGACTCGTGCTATGGCCACGTCCTGCAAAGTCCTGATGCGTCACTGACACGTGCCATGGCCATGTACTTGATACGTCCTGCGAGGTCCCGACTCGTGCTATGGCCACGCCCTGCCGTGTCCTGCGACGTCCAGACTCGTGCCATGGCCAGACGCCCACTGCCATGTCTTGACGCATCCTGACACATGCTATGGCCATGTCCTGACCACGTCCTGCGACGTCCCGACTCGTGCCATGGCCACGCCCGGCCAGTGTCCCTGCGACGTCCCGACTCGTGCCATGGAGCACGCCCTGCTATGTCTTGTCGCGTCCGCCTCACAAGTGCCATGGCCATGTCCTTATGCGTCCCTATCGTCACGTGCCATGGCCACGCCCTTCCACGTCCCGACTCGTGCCATGGCCAAGCTCCGCCACGTCCTGAGCACGCATCCTGAACATTTACCATGGCCATATCCTGCCCAGATGTCGCGTGCGACGTCCTAACTTGTGTCATGACCACCGCCCTGGGCGCACGTCCTGCGACGTCCTGACATCATGCCATGGCCACGCCCGGCCACGTCTTGACGCGTGGGCATGCCATGGCCATGTCCTGACGCTGCTGACACGGTCCTTGGCCATATCCTGCCCATGTCCTGCGACGTCTTGACACGTGCCATGTAGCCGCGCCCTGACCATGTCCTAACGACGTTCTGATTCGTACCATGGCCATGTCCTGCCATGTCCAGCGATGTCTTGACTCGTACTATGGCCGCGCCACTGCCATGTCCTTACGCGTCCTGACACGTGCCATGGCCATGGCCTGACACGGTCTTGCGAGGTCCGGACGCGTGCTAGACGCCTTGCCATTGCTTGGCACGTCCTGACAAGTGCCATGGCCATGTCCTGCGCGCGTCTTAACACGTGCCATGGCCATCGCCCTAGGCACGTTAGATGGCCATCCCTTCCAGATGTCCTGACGTGTCCGGACACGTGTTATGGCCATGTCCTGCCATGTACACTTATAACGATCCCTACACGTGCCATGGCCACGTGTATCACTGATGCGTCCACCCACGTGCCATGGCTATCTAGGTCCTGTCCGCATCCTGCGACGTGCCGACTCGTGCCATGGCCACGCCCTGCCATATCCTGCGACGTCCCGTCTCGTGCCATGAGCCACGCCCTGCCATGTCCTGACGCGTCTTGACACGTGCCATGGGCCATGTCCCTGCCATGTCCTAGCCCGACGTCCTAACTTGTGCCATGACTACGCCCTGCCACGTCCTGACGCGTGCCATGGCCGTGTAGCCTACGACGTCCTGACGCGTGCCATGGCCATGTCCTGACAACGCGTCCAGACACGTACCATGGCCATATCGTGCAATGTCCTGCAACGTCTCTTACTCGTGCCATGGCCACGCCACACTTGCCATGTCGTGACGCGGAACCCTGACACGTGCCATGGCCATGTCCTGACACGTCTTGCGAGGTCCCGACCTCGTGCCATGGCCATGCCCTGCCATGTCCTGCGATGTCCCGACTCGTGCCATGGCGGCGTTTTGCCACGTCCTGACGCGTCCTGACACGTCGCCATGGTTCCATATCCTGCCATGTCCTGCGACGTCCTAACTTGTGCCATGACCACGCCCTGCCACGACCTGACACGTGCCATGGGCCATGTAACCTGCGACGTCCCGACTTGTGCCATGGCCACGCCCTGCCACGTCCTGACGCATGTCATGGCCATGTCTGGACGCGTCCTGACATGTACCATGGCCATGCCCTTCCATGTCCTCGCGGACTTCTTGACTGATGCCATGGCCACGCCCTGTCATGTCCTGCCGCGTCCTGCCGCGTCCTGACACGTGCCATGGCCATGGTCCTGCGACGTCCTAACTTGTGCCATGACCGCGCCCTGCCTCGTCCTGACGCGTGCCATGGCCATGTCCTACGACGTCCTGACTCGGTGCCATGGTCACACCTTTTGCCCCCACGTCCTGACGCATGCCATGGCAATGTCCTGACGCGTCCTGACACGTACCATTGCCCTTAATATCCTTCTATGTCCTGATCCGGATGGCGCATGCCTTTGTCAAGTGCCATGCTTTGCCATCACCGATCCCAACCAAAGCAAACCAAGGCCAGTACCTTGCCAACGCTCCCACTTGGGCTGCCTTGTCTTTGCTGGCTTGCTAACCCAGCTGAGCCCATCACCGCTCGCAGACACTTCGCCAAGCCTTGAACATTTCTTGTAGCTGCTGACTGCTTCGCCGAAGACATGTAGCGTTAGGGGCGATGGGCTGGCCCTTGACACGTATTCTTATACCCGACATCCGTCATGTCAATAATTAGGGTCTAACACATGGCCATAACCTGCCATATCCTGCAACGTCCTAACTTGTGCCATGACCACGCCCTGCCACATCGTGATGCATGCCATGGCCATGTCCTGCGATGTCCTAACTCGTGCCATGGCCACACCCTGCCACGTCCTGACGTGTGCCATGGCCATCTCCTAACGAGTCCTGACACGTACCTTGGCCATATCCTACCATGTCCTGTGACGTCTTGACTCGTGGCATGGCAAAGCCCTGCCATGTCCTGACGCGTCCTGACACGTGCCATGGCCATGTCCTAACACGTCCTTCGAGGTCTCGACTGTGCCATGGCCACTCCTCCCATGTCCTACGACATCCCGACTCGTGCCATGGCCATGCCTTGCCATGTCTTGACGCGTCCTGACACGTGCCATGGCCATGTCCTGATACGTCTTGCGACGTCCTGACTCGTTCCATGGCCACGCCCTTCCATGTCCTGCGACGTCCCGACTCGTGCCATGGCCACGACCTGCCATGTCCTGAGCGCGTCTTTGACAAGTGCCATGGCCATGTATTGATGCGTCCCCTACACGTGCCATGGCCACCCCCTGCCATGTCCTGCGACATCCCGACTCGTGCCTTGGCATGGCCCATTCGACGATTAGTCCTGACACGTCCGGACACGTGCTATGGCCATGTCTTTATGCATCCGGACACGTGCCATGTCCATATCTTGATGCGTCCTGACACGTGCCATGGCCATTCCCTAGATGCATCCTGCAAACGTCCCGACTCGTGCCATGGTCACGCCCTTCCCATGTGGCCTCACGCGTCCTGGCACGTACCATGGCCATATCCTGCCATGTCATGCAACATCCTTCTCTTGTGCCGTAGCCACGCACCTACCAGCGTCCTGCGACATCCAGACTCGTGCCATGGCCACACCCTGCAGCGTCCAGAACTCGTGCCATGGCCATGTGGCTCGACGCGACTTGGACACGTACCATGGCCATGTCCAGCCATGTATTGCGACGTCTTAGAGTCGGTGGCATGGCCACGCCCTGCCATGTCCTGACACGTACCATGGCCATATCCTGCCATGTCACTGTGACATCTTGACTCGTTCTATGGCCACGCCCTGCCATGTCGTGACGCGTCCTGACACGTGAATTGGCCATGTTCTGACACGTCCTGCAAGGTCCCGACTTAAGTGCCATGGCCACGCCCTGCCATGTCCCTGCGACGTCCCGGCTCGTGCCATGGGCACGCCCTGCCATGTCTTGACGCGTCCTGACACGTCCCATGGCCATGTCATGACACGTCCTGCGACGTCCCGACTCGTGCCATGGCCACGCACTGCATGTCCTGCGATGTCCCTACTCGTGCCATTGCCACACCTTGCTATGTCTTGACGCGTCTTGACAAGTGCTATGGCCATGTCCTGATGCATCCCTACACGTGCCATGGCCACGCCCTGCCATGTCCTGCGACGTCCCGACTCGTGCCATGGTCACGCCCTTCCATGTCCTGACGCGTCCGGACACGTGCTATACCCATGTCCTTATGCGTCCTGACACGTGCCATGGCCATATCCTGATGCGTCTTGACACGTGCCATGGCCATTGCCTGACGCATCCTGCGACGTCCCGACTCGTGCCATGGCCATATCCTGCCATGTCTACAATGTCCTAACTTGTGCCATGACCATGCCCTGCCAAGTCCTGACGCGTGCCATGGCCTTGTCCTGCGACTTCCCGACTCGTGCAATGGCCACACCCTGCCACGTCCTGAAGCGTGCCATGGCCATGTCCTGACGCATCCACACATGTACCATGGCCATGTCCTGCCATGTCCTGCGACATATTGTCTCGTGGCATGGCCACGCTCGGCCATGTCCTGACGCGTCAGGTCCTGATACGTACCATGTCCATATCCTGCCATGTCCTGCGACGTCCCGACTCGTGCCATGGCCACGCCCTGCCATGTCCTGACCCGTCCTGACATGTACCATGGCCATATCGTGCCATGTCCTGTGACATCTTGACTCGTGCTAGTGCCACGCCCTGACGTGTCCTGACACGTCCTGACACGTGCCATGGCCATGTTTTGATACGTCCTGCGAGGTCCCAACTCGTGCCATGGCCACGTCCTAACGAATCCTGTAACGTCCCGACTCGTGCCATGGCCACGCCCTGCCATGTCTTGACGCGTCCTGACACGTGCCATGGCTATGACCTGATACTTCCTGCGACGTCCCGTCTCGTGCCATGGCCACGCCCTGCCATGTCCTGCGAGGTCCCGACTCGTGCCATGGCCACGCCCTGCTATGTCCTGACGCGTCTTCACAAGTGCCATGGCCATGTCCTGATGCGTCCCTACACGTGCCATGGCCATGCCCTGCCATGTCCTGCGACGTCCCGACTCGTGCCATGGCAACTCCCTTCCACGTCCTGACGCGTCCTGACATTTACCATGGCCATATCCTGCCATGTCATGCAACGTCCTAACTTGTGTCATGACCACACCCTGCCACGTCATGCGACATCCTGACTCGTGCCATGGCCACACACTGCCACGTCTTGACGCGTGCCATGGCCATGTCATGACGCGTCCTAACACATACCATGGCCATATCCTGCCATGTCCTGTGACGTCTTGACTCGTGGCATGGCCACGCCCTGCCATGTCCTGACGCGTCCTGACACGTACCATGTGGCAATACCTGGCATGTGTAGCGTACATCTTGAGACTCGTACTATGGCCACGCCCTGCCATGTCCTGCGATGTCCCGACTCGTGCCATGGTCACGCCTTGCTATGTCTTGGCGCGTCTTGACAAGTGCCATGGGGGCATGTCCTTGATGCGTCCCTACACGTGCCATGGCCATGCCCACTTCCATGTCCTGACAGCGTCACGGACAACGTGCTATGGCCATGTCACTTATGCGTCCTGGCACGTGCCATGGCCATGTGGCTGATGCGTCCTCCCACGTGCCATGGCTATGTCCTGTCGCGTGCCTGCGACGTCCCGAGCTACGTGCCATGGCCATGTCCTGCCATGTCTTGCGACGTCCCGACTCATGCCATGGCCACGCCATGCCCTGTCCTGACGCGTCCTGACACGTGCCATGGCCATGTCCTGCCATGTCCTGCGACGTCCTAACTTGTGCCATCACCACGCCCTGCCACGTCCTGAGGCGTGCCATGGCCATGTCCTGCGACGTCCTGACTCGTGCCATGGCCATGTCCTGACGCGTCCTGACACGTACCATGGCCATATCTCGTGCCATATCCTGCAATGTCCCGACTCGTGCCATGGCCACGCCCTGCCATGTCTTGACGCGTCCTGACACGTGCCATGGCTATGACCTGATACTTCCTGCGACGTCCCGTCTCGTGCCATGGCCACGCCCTGCCATGTCCTGCGAGGTCCCGACTCGTGCCATGGCCACGCCCTGCTATGTCCTGACGCGTCCTGACACGTACCATGGCAACCCTGCCATGTCCTGCAACGTCCTTAACTTGTGCCATGACCACGCTCCTGCCACGTCCTGACGCGTGCCATGGCCATGTACTGCGACGTGGCCTGACTTTCGTGCCATGGCCACACCCTGCCACTTTGGTCCTGACGCGTGGCATGGCCATGTCCTGAGGCGTCCTCACTCGTACCATGGCCATATCCTGCCATGTCCTGCGACGTCTTGACTTCGTGCCATGGCCACGCCTGTTGTCATGTCCTGCCGCGTCCTGACACGTGCCATGGCCATGTCCTGCGACGTCATCACTTGTGCCATGACCACGCCCTGCCACGTGTGACGCGTGCCATGGCCATGTCGCTGCGACGTCCTGGACTCGTGCCATGGTCACGCCTAGCTTGCCACGTCCTGACGCATGCCATGGCCAAGTCCTGACGCGTCCTGACACGTACCATTGCCATATCCTGCCATGTCCTGATCCGTGCGCATGCCTTTGTCAAGTGCCATGCTTTGCCATAGCCGATCCTGCCACAAACCGCAGGCCGCCTTGCCGACACTGCAGCTGCCTTGTCTTTGCTGCTTCCTGTCCCTTAAGCCTGAGCTGCAACCGCCTTTTGACCATCGCCCAGCCTTGAACATTTCTTGTCACTGACGTTCACTCGCTTCATGGGGACATGTTAGGGGCAATGCACAAGCCCTTGACACGTATTCTGCCCGACATCCGTCTTGTCAATGATTGGGGGTCCTAACCCGAAGCCAAATCCGGATGGCCATGTCCTGCAACGTGGCCTAACTTGTGCCATGACCACGCCCTACCACGTTGTGATGCGTGCCATGGCCATGTCCTGCGATGTCCTAACTCGTGCCATGGCCTCACCCTGCCACGTCCTGACGCGTGCCATGTCCATGTCCTGACGCGTCCTGACACGTACCTTGGCCATATCCTGCCATGTCCTGCGACGTCTTGACTCGTGGCATGGCAAAGCCCTGCCATGTCCTGACGCGTTCGGACACGTGCCATGGCCATGTCTTGACACGTCCTTCGAGGTCCCGACTGTGCCATGGCCACGCCCTGCCATGTCCTACAACGTCCCGACTCGTGCCGTGGCCACGCCCTGCCATGTCTTGACGCGTCCTGACACGTGCCATGGCCATGTCCTGATACATCCTACGACGTCCTGACTCGTTCCATGGCCACGCCCTGCCATGTCCTGCAACGTCCCGACTCGTGCCATGGCCACGCCCTGCCATGTCCTGACGCGTCTTGACAAGTGCCATGGCCATGTCTTGATGCGTCCCTACACGTGCCATGGCCACTTCCTGCCATGTCCTGCGACGTCCCGACTTGTGCCATGGCCACGCCCTTCAACGTCCGGACACGTGCTATGGCCATGTCATTATGCATCCGGACACGTGCCATGGACATATCCTGATGCGTCCTGACACGTGCCATGGCCATGCCTGATGCATCCTGCGACGTCCCGACTCGTGCCATGGCCACGCCCTGCCATGTCCTGAAGCGTGTGACGTCTTGCCAAGTACCATGGCCATGTGTTCGTGATGCGTCCTCTGACACGTGCCATGGCCATGGTGCCTGCCATGTCCTGCGACGTCCCGACTCGTGCCATGGCCACGGGCCACTTCCATGTCCTGACGCCGTCCAGGACACGTGCTATGGCAATTTCCTGTATGCGTCCTAACACGTGCCCATGTCCTCCTGATGCGTCCTAACACGTGCCATGGCCATGTCCTCCTGAGTGCGTCCTAAAGGTGCCATGGCCATGGCAGGCCATGTCCTGTGACGTCCCGACTCGTGCCATGTGGGTGCCATCTCCTGCCATGTACTGCGACGTCCCGACTCATGCCATGGCCATGCCCTGCCATGTCCTGACGCGTCTTGACAAGTGCCATGGCTATGTCTGATGCGTAACCTGACACGTGGCCATGGCCCCGCCCTGCCATGTCCTGCGACGTCCCGACTCGTGCCATGGCCACCTCTTGATGCTTCCTGACACGTGCCATGGCCATGTCGTGACGTATCCTACGACGTCCCGACTCGTGCCATGGCCACGATCTACCATGTACCTGCGACGTCCCGACTCGTGCCAGGGCAACGCCTTGCCATGTAGCCTGCCGCGTCCTGACACGTGCCATGGCCGTTCCTGCGACGTCCTGACGCGTCCTAACTTGTGCCATGACCACGCCCTGCCACGTCCTGACGCATGCCATGGCCATGTGATGCGACGTCCTGAGTGGTGCGCGTAGTCACACCCTGCCATGTCCTGACGCGTCCTGACACGTACAATGGCCATATCCTGCCAAAGTCCTGCAACGTCCTAACTTGTGCCATGGCCTCGCCACTGCCACGTCGTGACGCGTGCCATGGCCATGTCCTGCGATGTCCTGACTCGTGCCATGGCCACGCCCTGCCACGTCCTGACACTTGCCATGGCCATGTCCGAATACGTCCTGCGACGTCCTGACTCGATGCCATTGCCACGCCGGCCATAGTCCTTCAACGGTCCCGAAACTCGTGCCATGGCCACGCCCTCCTATGTCCTGACGCATCTTGACAAGTGCCATCGCCATGTCTTGATGCGTCCCTCTGACACGTGCCATGGCCACGCCCTGCCATGTCCTGCGATGTCCCGACCCGTGCCATGCCCACGCCCTCCCATGTCCTGACGCGTCCGGACACGTGCTATGGCTATGTCCATATGCGTCCGGACACGTGCCATGGCGATATCCAGATGCGTCCTGACACGTGCCATGGCCATGTCCTGACGCATCACTGCGACGTCCCGACTCGTGCCTTGGCCACGCCCTGCCATGTCCTGCGACGTTTACCCGACTCGTAGCCATGGCCACGCCCTGCCATGTCCTGCCGCGTCCTGACACGTGCTATGGCCGTGTCCTGCGACGTGCCTAACTTGTGCCATGACCACGCCCCTGCCCCGTCGTGATGCGTGCAATGGCCATGTCCATCATTGCGATGTCCTCACTCGTGCCATGGCCACACCCTGCAACGTCCTGACGCGTCCTGACACGTGCCATTGCCATGTCCTGACGTGTCCTGACATGTACCATGGCCATATCCCGGCCATGTCCTGCGACGTCAGTTGACTCGTGACCATGGCCACGCCCACTGCCATGTCCTGACACGTCCTGACACGTGCCATGGCCATGTCGCTGGACACGTGCCATACTCAGAGGTCCCGACTGTGCCATGGCGTCCTGCCTTGTCATGGCCACCACGCCCTGCCATGTCCTGCGACGTCCCGACTGATGCCATGGCCATGCCCTGCCATGTTCCTGCCATGCGTCCTGACACGTTGCCATGTTGCCATGTTAGCTGCGACGTCTTCTTCACGCTGCAATTTGTGCCATGGCCACGCCCTGCCATGTCATGACGCGTGCCTTGGCCATGTCCTGCGACGTCCTGACCTCGTGCCAGGTGGCCAACGCCCTGCCACGTCCCTTGTACGCGTGCCCATGGTCACGTGCCACTTCCATGTCCTGACGCGTCTCTAGCACGTACCATGGCCATATCCTGCAATGTCCTGCGACGTCTCTATCTTGTGCCATGACCACGTCCCTCACCGTTCATCCTGCGACATCCTGACTCGTGCCATGGCCAACACCCTTGATCCACGCCTTGACGCGTGCCATGGCCATGTCCTCACGCCACGACCTGAGCACGTACCATGGCCATATCCTGCCATGTCCTGGACCGGAACGTTCCTTGACTCGTGCCATGGCCAGCGCCCTGCCATGTCTTGACGCGTCCTGACAGCGTACCATGGCCATATCGCCCTGCCATGTCCTGCTCGTACGTCTTGAACTCGTGCTATGGCCACGCCCTGCCATGTCGTGACGTGTCCTGACACGTGCCATGGCCATGTTCTGACACCGTCCTGCGGAGGTCCTGAGCTCGGGCCATGGCCACGCCCTGCCATGTCCTTCTCGGTCGACGTTCCCAACACTCGTGCCATTGGCCATTGGCCCCTGCCATGTCCTTCTTTACCTGCGCGGACACATGCCATGGCCATGTCCTGACGTGTCCCTGATACGGTGCCATGGCCATATCCTGACCATGTCATGCAACGTCTTGACTCGTGGCATGGCCATGTGCCCTGCCCATGTCCTGACGACGTCCTGAACACGTACCGCGTGGCTATACGCCCTGCCATGTCCTGCGACATCTTGACTCGGTGACGATGACCACGCGCCTACCATGTCCTGACGCGCCCTGACACGTGCCATGGGCCATGTCCTGACACGTCCTGCGAGGGTCCCGGACTCGTGCCATGGCCACGCCCGACTGCCGTGTCTTCATCGCGACGTCCCGAGCTTCCGTGCCATGGCCAGGCCCTGCCATGTCCTGACGTAATCGACTCGTGACACAGTGCCACTGCCATCTCCTGACACGTCCTGCGACGTCCCGACTCGTGCCATGGCTCCACGCCTCTGCCATGTCCTGCGACGTCCCGATCTCGTGCTATTGTGGCCACGCCCTGCTATGTCCTGACGCGTCACAGATCACAAGTGCCATGGCCATGTCCTGATCGCGTCCTACTACCGTGCCATGGCCATACTCATATGCGTCTCTGATACACGTGTGCACGGACGCCCATTGCCATGTCCTGCGGCAACGTCCCGACTTCTGTGCCATGGCCATGCCCTTCCACGTCCTGAGCACGTCCTGACACGTGCCATGGCCATGTCCTGCCATGTCATGCGACGTCCTACACTTGTGTCATAGCCACGCCCTGCCATGTCCTGCGACATCCTGACTCTGCCGTGCCATGGCCTTACACCCTGCCATGTCTTGACGTGCGACACGTGCCATGGCCATGTCCTGCGTACGCGGTTCCTGAACACGTGCAGCCATGGCCATATCCTGCCATCCGTCCTGCGGACGTCTTGACTCGTGGCCATCGGACGAACAGCCCTGCCATGATTTCCTTAGACGCGTCCTGACACGTACCATGGCTATATCCTGCCATGTCCTGCCTTCGACGTAACTTGACTCGTGCAATGACCGTGAACGCCCTACCATGTGCCTGACGCGTCCTGAGCACGTCGAAACCATGGCCATGTCTTGATCCGGTCAGCCCGGTGTCCCGAGCTCGTGCCATGGCCACGCCCTGTAGCGACCGTGTCCTGCGACGTCCCGAGCTCGTGCCATGGCCAGGCCCTGCTCGATGTCTTGACGGCGATGTCCTGACACGTGCCATGCCCATGCTCCTCACGTCCTGCGACGGTCCCGACTCGTGCCATGGCTGGACGCCTTCATGCCATGTCCTGCGACGTCCCAGACTCGTGCTATGGCCACGCCCTGCTATGTCCTGACGCGTCTTCACAAGTGCCTCATGGCCATGTACACTGACTGGCGTCCCTGACACGTGCCATGGCCGTGCCCTTTCCCATGTCCTGCGACGTCCCGACTCGTGCCATGGCCACTCCCTTCCACAAGATCTCTGAGCACGTCCTAACATTTACCATGGCCATATCCTGCCATGCGTCATGCGACGTCCTAACTTGTGTCTCCTGCGATGGCACCACGCCCTGCCACGTCCTGCGACATCCTGAGCTCGTGCCATGGCGCGACGCCCTGCCATGTTGACGTGTCCTGACGCGTGGCTTGGCCATGTCCTGACGCGACCCGACACGTACCATGGCCATATCCTGCCATGTAGCCTGCGGACCGTCTTGACTCGTGGCATGAGGACACACCCTGCCATGTGGCCTCACGCGTCCTGACACGTACTCGTGGGCCATATCCTGCCATGTGCCGCGACGTCTTGACTCGTACTATGGCCACGCCCTGCCATGTCACTGACGCGTCCTGACACGTGCCATGGCCATGTCCTGACACCGGTACTGCGGAGTCCGGACTCGTGCCATGGCCACGCCCTGCCATGTCCTGCGATCGTCCCTCGGTGCCATGGCCACGCCCTTCAACGTCCTGACGCGTCCAGGACACGTGGCTGCCATGGCCATGTCTCTTATGCATGCTGGACACGTGCCATCGTCCATGTCCTGGCACGTGCGTCCTGACACGTGCCATGGCCATACCTGATGCGTCCTGCGACGTCCCGGGACTCGTGCTCATGGCCACGCCTCTGCCATGTTCCTGAAGCGTCCTCCAACACGTGCCATGTTGGCCATGTCTTGATGCGTCCTGACACGTGCCATGGCCATGCCCTGCCAGGTGTAGCCTGCGACGTCCAGACTCGTGCCATGGCCACGCCTCTTCCATGTCCTGACGCGTCACGACACGTGCTATGGCCATGTCTTGCTGCGTCCTAACACGTGCCATGTCCACGTAATACGTCCTGACACGTGCCATGGCCATGTCCTTGATGCGTCCTGAACAAAACGTGCCTATATCCTCGCCATGTCCTCGACGCATCATGCAACGTCTTGACATTCGTGCCATGGCCATGCACTGGCCATGTCCTGCGACGTCCTTCGACTCGTGCCATGGCCACGCCCTGCCATGTTCATTGATGCGTCTTTAGACAAGTGCCATGGGCCATGTCCTGAGTGCGTCCTCTCACACGTGCCATGGCGCTACGCCCTGCCATGTCCTGCAACGTCCCGACTTCGTGCCATGGCCCACGCCCTGCCATGTCCCTGACGCGTCCGGACACGTGCTATGGCTATGTCCTCCTTGCATAGGCATCGTCGCACACGTGCGATGGCAATATGTCCTGATGCGCGTCCTGACACGTGCCATGGCCCACGCCCTGCCATGTCCTGACGCGCCCCACATGCCATGGCGACGTCCCACGCATCTTCTAGCACGTGCCTTGGCCACGCCCTGCCATGTCACTGCGACGTCCCGAACTCGTGCCATGGCCACGCCCTGCAACGTCCTGACGCGTCGCGGACACGTGCGACTGGCCATGTCCTCTGCGTCGCGACACGTGCCCATGTGGCCATGCGATCCTGATGCGTCACGTGACACGTGCCATGGCCATAGCACCGTCGTCACACGTGTCGATGCGACGTCCGACGTGACTCGTCGACCATCTTTCGGCTTTCGATCTCATCCGCCCTGCCATTGGTGACCTGAAGACCGTCTCGCTCCAAGTTCAGCCCACCATGGCCATGTCTTGATACGTCCTGACACGTTGGTGCCATGGCTCGATGAGATCCCTGCCATGTCCTGCGACGTCCCGAATCGATGATGGCCATGGCCACGAACGATAACCATATCCTTCCATGTCTCTTGACGCGTCAGGACACGTGCTATGGCCAATGCCTCATGCACCCGTCATAACATCGTATTAACTCCGCCACCACGCCCTGCCATGTCTTCCTTGATGCGTCCTGACACGTGCCATGGCCATGTCCTCCCTGACTCGCGGTCCTGACACGTGCCTGATGGCTATGTCCTGACGCATGTCCTGGGCGAAACGTCGGCCGACTTCGTGCCATGGCCATGCCCTGCCATGTCCTGACGCGTCTTGACACATTGAACCATGGGCCATGTCCTGATGCGTCCTGACACAGTGCCAACCTTGTGATCCACGCCTCTGCCATGTCCTGCGACGTCCCGACTCGTAAGCCATGGCACGTCACGCCCTGCCATGTCGGTGGACGCGTTCGGACACGTGCTATGGCCATGTTCTGCCTGGTCGCATGGCCACGTGCCACTAGCCAAATCCTGATGCGTCCTGACACGTGCCATGGCAGTATATCCTGCCACTCGTCCTGGTCGACGTCCCGACTCGTGCCATGGCCTTACAATCGACTCCGCCATCGTCCTTGCGGACGTTGACCCGTCACTCGTGCCATGGCAACGTTCCCTTATGCATGAACACATGCCATGTCCTAGTCGCCATGGATCCTGACACGTGCCATGGCTCATGTCCTCACGCGACGCATGCTCCTGAACTTGTTGCCATGACCAACGCCCTGCACCACGTCCTGACGCGTGCCATGAGCCATGTCCTGCGACGTCTTGATGTCTCCACGTGCCATGAAACGGTGCCACACCCTGCCATGTCCTGACGCGTCCTGACACATACAATGGCCATATCCTGCCGAAAATCCTGCAACGTCCTGAGCTTGCTGTCTTGACCGCGCCCTGCCACGTCGTGGCGTCGTGCCATGGCCATGCATCCTGCAATGTCTTGACTCGTGCCATGGCCACACCCTGCCACGTCCTGACACGAGCTGCTCATGGCCATGTCCCGATACGTCCCTGCGACGTCTCTGACCTCGTGCCATGGCCACGCCCTGCCATGTCCTGCACAGTCCCGACTCGTGCCCATTGCCACGCCCTGCTATGTCCTGATACGCGTCTTCAGACACGTGCCATCGCGATGTCTCTATGCGTCTCAACATTGTGATGGGCCATGTCTTGATGCGTGGGCCTCACACGTGCCATGGCCACTCCCACTTGCCATGTCCTGCTCGACGTCCCGTCTCGTGCCATGGCCACAGCCCTTGCCATGTTCCTGACGCGTCCGGACACGTGCCATGGCCATGCGGACTGCGTCTCGACATCCCTGCCATCTTGGTCAACGCCCTGCCTATGTCTCTGCGACGTCCCGACTCGTGCTCATGGCCACGCCTGCTGTCCCATGTGGCCTGACGCGTCTCGGACACGTGCTCCATGGCTATGTCCTGATATGCGTCCGGACACGTGAGATGGCCAACGCCCTGCCATGTGTCCTGACGTGCGTCCTGACACGTGCCATGGCCATATCCTGACGCATCCTGCGACGTCCCGACTCGTGCCTTGGCCCGACGCCCTGCCATGTCCTGCGACGTCCCGACTCGTGCCCATGGTGCACGCCCTGACCATGTCCTGACGCGTCTTTGACACGTGCCATGGCCATGTGGCCTGACATGTCTTGGAACGTCCAGACTCGTGCCACGGCCATGCGCACTGCCTTGTCCTGCGACGTCCTGTAAACACGTGCGCATGGCCACGCATCCTGCCACGTGTCCTGATGGCCGTCGCTGACCCGTGCCATGGCCATGTCACTCGAGATGCGTCCATTTCGAGCACGTACCATGGCCATGTCACTGACAGCGCACCGTCGCTTGACATGTGCCATGCTAGCCATGTCCTGATCCATCTTGGACACCGGTGTTTGT
Organism: Nicotiana benthamiana; assembly: GCA_034376525.1. NCBI lineage: Eukaryota > Viridiplantae > Streptophyta > Magnoliopsida > Solanales > Solanaceae > Nicotiana > Nicotiana benthamiana. The sequence goes on along the minus strand of JAXGFW010000032.1, from coordinate 30,617 downwards.
GCCCATGGCCACGTGGCGCTTTAGACGTACGTCCTGACACGTACCATGGCAGTCATTGTGTTTATACGATCCTGGCCCTGTCCTAGGACGATCACCAAACTTGTTCCATGACCTACGCCCTGCCACGTCCAGACGCGTACCATGGTCCATCACTCGCTGCGACGTCCTGAAAACTCGGCCATTGGCCACACCCGATGTCCACGTCGTCTGACACGTGCCATGGCCATGTCCTGACGCGTCTCTGGTACACTCACAATGGCCTATCCTGCCATGTCCTGCGACGTCTTGTATGGTGGCATTGGCCACGCCCTGCCATGTCCCAATGACGCGTCCTGACACGTGCCATGGCCATGTCCTGACACGTCAGTGCGACGTCCCGAAAACTCGTGTCCATGGCCATGTCCTGATCGCGACGTCCCTGACTCGCCGGCCATGGCCACGGCCCTTGCCATGTCCTGACGCATCCGGACCCTCCTCACGTGCTATGGCCATGTCAAGCCTTATGCGTCCTGACACGTGCCATGGCCATGTCCACGTGATGCGTCTCTGACACGTGCCATGGCCATGTCCTGACACATCCTGCGACGTCCCGTACTCGTGCCATGGCCATGCCCTGCCCATGTCCTGACACATCCTTGCGACGTCATGGCCATGACTCGTGCCATGGCCACGCCCTGCCACGTGGTTATGCGTGCCCATGGCCATGTCCTGCGACGTCTGGCTGACTCGTGCCATGGCCACTCCCTGCTCACGTCCTGACGCGTGCCATGGCCAAGTCCATGCGTGTCCAGACACGTACCATGGCCATATCCTGGCCCAATGTCCTTGCGACAGTCCTTCAACTCGTGTGCATGGCCAACGCCCCTGCCCATGTCCTGACGCGTCCTTGTACACGTGCCATGGCCGTATGCGGCCGATGCGTTTCTTGAGCACGTGCCATGGCCATGTCGCTGTTATTCGTCTCTTCACCGCTTGTCGCCACTGCCATGTCCTGTGCGTCAGTCTTGACCTTCGTGCTATGGTGGACGCCTGTATGTTGACACGCTCGTACACGTGCCATTAGATGGCGCCGGACGCACCTACATGTGCCATGGGCCATGTCGTGCACGCTTCCTGATACACGTGCCATGGCCATGTTCTGACGTGCCCCGTCTGGTCTGCCTGAGGTCGCGACTCGTGCCATGGCCAAGCCCTGCCACGCTCTTCCATGTCCTGCGACGTCCCGAACTCGTGCCTTGGCCACATGCCTCCTGCCATGTCTTGGGGCGCATCCTGTACACGTGCGACAATGGCCATGTTTTACCTTATCACGTCCTGCGACGTCCCGACTCGTGCCATGGCCACGCACCTGCATGTCCTGACGACGTCATCACGACTTGTGCCATGGCCACGCCCTTGCTATGTCTTGAAACGCGTCAACATTGTGTGTGATGGGATGTCTCTATGCGTCTTGATAAAGTGCCATGGCCATGTCCTGACGCGCCCGACGTCCTGACACGTCCTGCCATGGCCACGCCCTGCCATGCTAGGCCTGCTATCGTCATGTACTCGTGCCATGGTCACGCCCTGCCATGTCCTAACGCGTCCGGACACGTGCTATGGCCATGTCCTCACGCGTCACCTGACACGTGCCATGGCCATGTCTCTGATGCAACGGTCCTGAGCACGTGCCATGGCCATATCCCTGCCATGTCCTGACGACGTCCGACTTCATTCGTACTATGGCCACGCACCCTGCCATGTTCCTGACGCGTCCTGACACGTGCCATGGCCATGTCTCTGACACGTCCTGGTCGAGGTCCGGACTCCGTGTGCCATGGCCACGCCCTGCCATGTCCTGCGACGTCCCGACTCGTGCCATGGCTACGCCCTCCAAGGTCCTGACGCGACCGGACACGTGCTATGGCCATGTCCGACGTCTCTAGATCGCGTCACGCCACGCCCTGCCAATGCCTGTTATGCGTCTGGGACACGGTGCCATGTCCATATCCTGATGGTCGTACGTCCTGACACCCGGTGCCATGGCCATGTCCTGACGCATCCTGCGACGTTCAACCCCGACTCGTGCCGATGGCCACGCCCTGCCATGTCCTGAAGCTGTCTTGACAAGTGCGATTCCATGGCCAAGTCTTGATGCGTCCTGCAACACGTGCCGATGGCCATGCCCTTGTTCCATGTCCTGCGCACCCACGTGCCGTTACTGCCTGTGCTTCTACATGGCGCAACGCCCGGCCAGTGGCTCCTGACGTGACTGCCTTCCAAGTTGACCTCCGACCTTCCACTATCGTCGCCAACGATGTATGGACATCATTGGCGCTTGACATGGCTTGGTTATTGTTACAATTTAGACGGTGCGACCGTGGTGCGGCTTGCGGAGCAGACGACAGGCGACGTCCGGACGTCACGTGCGGACCGACCATGGGCCATGTCTTTATGCGTCCTGGTTCCACGTGCCGATGTCCTCCTGATGTTGACGTCCTGACACGTGCCATGGCCATGTCCTCTTGATGCCCAACCGTCCTGACACCTGCGGTGTGATGGCCATGGCCTGCTCTATGTCCTGGGGGCAGGCACGTGCAATCTAACGTCCAGACTGCGTCTCACGTGCCATGGCCACGCCCTGCCATTTCCTGCGACGTCCTGACTCGTGCCATGGCCACGCCCTGCTATGTCCTGACGCGTGTTGACCAGTGCCATGGCCATGTGCTGATGCGTCCTGACACGTGCCATGGCCACACCCTGCCATGTCCCACGACGTCCCGACTCGTGCCATGGCCACACCCTTCCATGTCCTGGCGCGTCCGGACACGTGCTATGGCCATGTCCATACTGCATCCCACGCGTCCCGCCGACACGTGCGACTGGCCATATCCTGATGCGTCCTGACAACCGTGTGCCATGGGCCATGTTCTGACGCATGTCCTGCGCACGTCCCTGACTCGTGCCATGGCCACGCCCTGCCATGTCCTGCGACGTCATCCTGACTTCGTGCCATGGCCAACGCCCTGCCGACGTCCTGGCAGCGCGTCGCGGACACGTGCCATGGTGCAATGGCCCACTGTCGCTCCTGATCCCATTCCGGACACGTGCCATGTCCATATCCTGATGCGACGTCCTGACACGTGCCATGTGGCCATACCTCGCCATGCATCATGCGACGTCCCGACTCGTGCCATGGCCACGCCCTGCCATGTCCTGAAGCGTCTTGACACGTGCCACCATGGCCATGTCTTGATGCGTCGCCTGACACGGTGCCTTGGCCACGCCCTGCAATGTCCTGCCCGACGTCCCGAATCGTGGCTCATGGCCACGCCCCTTCCATGTCCTGACGCGTCCGGACACGTCAGCTATGGCCATGTCTTCACTGCGTCCTCTAACACGTGCCATGTCCTTCCTGCCATGTTGACGTCTGCCTGACACCGGTGCCATGTAGGCCGTGTCCTCCTGATGACGTACCCCTGGAACACGTGCCATGGCTATGTCCTGACGCATCCTGCAACGTCCTGTTTACAACCTTCGTGCCATGGCCATGACGCCCTGCCATGTCCTGACGCGTCTTGACAAGTGCCACTTGGCCATGTCCCTGATGCGTCTCTGACACATGCCATGGCCACGCCTCTGCCATGTCCTGCGACGTCCCGGACTCGTGCCATGGCCACGCCCTTCCACGTGTCGTGTTCCTCGCCGTCCGCATCTTTACCTCGCCACCTCGACCTGCCGATGACTCGTCGTACGGGTGACCAACACATCACTGGCGCCTCCACATGCTCCGAAGACATTGGTTAGAATTGAGACGGCGCGACGTGGCTGCAGCCTGAGTTGATGGAGCGTCATGTCGGTGCCATGCCATCGCGTTCGGATCACGTGCTATGGCCATGTTCTTATTCGTCTCTAACACGTGCCATGGACCAAATCCCCATGCCTGATGACGTCCTTGTTGACACGTGCCATGGCCATGTCCTACTACGTCACCACGTGTTCGATGGCCATGTCCGACGTCGCCGACCTCTCGTGTGCCATGGCCACGCCCTGCCATGTGACCTCCCGCGACGTCACGACTCGTGCCATGGCAACGCCCTGCCATCTAGAAGCCGGCGTCTCTAGACACGTGCTCATGGCCATGTCCTGCACCGGCGACGTGGCCTTAACTTGTGCCACCTGACGCGCCTCACGTCCCTGCCACGTCCTGGAAGGCGTTGGCCATGGCGTCCATGTCCTGCGACGTCCTGACTAGTGCCATGGCCACACGCCTGCCATGCCCTGACGACGTCCTAACGATACAATGGCCATAGCCACGTAGCCCATGTCCTGCAACGTCCTAACTTGTGCCTTGCGCCACGCCTCTGCCATGCTCACGCGTCGTGGCTCGTGCCATGGCCATGTCCCTGCAATGTCTTGACTCGTGCCATGGCCACACTGCCATGTCCTGACGACGTCCTGCACACGTGCCATGGCCATGTCCCGACGCGTCCTGCGACGTCTCTGACTCGTGCCATGGCCACGCCCTAGCCATGTCCAGCGACAGCCCAGAGACTCGATATGCCATGGTGCCACGCCCTGCTCATGGTCCTGCATACGCGTCTTGACAAGTGCCATCGGCCATGTCTTGATGCGTCTCTCTACACGTGCCATGGCTCACTCGACTCCTGCCATGGCCAGGCTGTCCCACACTGTGTCGACGTCGCGCGGCCGCGACTCGTGCCATTCGGGCCACGCGAGCCTTCCATGTCCTGACGCGTCCGGACAACGGTGCTATGGCCATCCATCCGCGCTTGACATGCATCCGGAACACGATGGAGATTAGACGATGGCCATACGGTCCTCAAAGAGATGCGTCCTGACACGTCGGCCATGGCCACGTCCTGACGCGTCCTACGACCATGTCCCGACTCGTGCCTTGGCCACAGTCCCTGCCGATGTCCCTGCGGGGGACGTCCGAGCTTCGTGCCATGGTCGCGCCCTGCCATGTCCGTTGTCGCGTCTTGACACGGTGCCATGGCCATCAGTCCTGCCATGTCCTGACGAACGTCTCGGACTCGTACCATGGCGAGCGCCTGCCATGTCCTGCGACGTCTCGACCTCGGTGCTATGGCCACGCCCTGCCATGTCCTGATGCCGTCCTGACCCACATGTGCCATGGCCATGTCACGATGCGTCCTGACACGTACCATGGCCATGTCCTGACGACGTCCTGACATGTGCCATGGCCACGCCCTCCCATGTCCTGCGACGCATCTTGACCTGAGCGTGCCATGGCCACGTCCTTGCCATGTCCTGACGCTGTCCTGACACGTGCCATGGCCAGATGTCCTGAATCGCCATTGTCCTAGGACGTCCTACACTTGTTCCATGACCACGCCCTGCCACGTGTCCAGACACGATGCCATGGCCATGTCTCTGACCCGCGGCGGGGGACGTCCTGACTCGTGCCATGGCCACACCCTGGCCACGTCCTGACACCGCCCGCACGCCATGGCTCATGTGGCCTGACGGCGTCCTGACACGCACAATGGCCTATGCCACCTTGGCCATGTCCTGCGACGTCTTGTCTGGTGGCATGGCCACGCCCTGCCATGTCCTGACAGCGTCTCTGGACACGTGCCATGGGCCATGTGCTGCTAGCACGTCATGGCGACGTCCCGACTCGCTTGCCATGGCCACGCCCTGCCATGTCCTGACGCGCCCAGACTCGTGCCATTGGCCATGCTCACGCGCGACACGGTCATCGCCACGCCCTTCCATGTCCTGACGATCTTTTCAGCCGGACACGTGCTATGGCTATGCGCCTGCCATATTCATCCTGAGCCCCCACGTGCGATGGCCATGTCCTGATGCGAGTCCTGACACGATGCCATGGCCATGTCCTGACGCATGTCCTGCGACGTCCTAAACTCGTGCCTTGGCCCACGCCCTGCCATGTCCTGCGACGTCCCGACTCATGCCATGGCCACGCGTCCTGTCCATGTGGCCTGACGGTTGTACGCCATCTGTGATGTCCTGAATCGCTGCGAGCACGGTCATGGCCACGCCGCTCACCCGCCATGTGTTGACGACGTCCTGACACGTGCTATTGCCACGTCCTGATGCGTCCAGTGCGACGTCCTCGACCCGGTGCAATGGCCACGCCACTGCCATGTCCTGATGCGCCTCCTGACTACGTGCCATGGCCACGTGCCACGATGCGTCCTGACACGTGCCATGGCCTTGTCGCCATGAACGTCCTGACACGTGCCATGGCCATGTCCTAACGCATCTTGACATCGTACCATGGCCATGTCCTGTGACATCTTGACTTGTGCTATGGCCACGCCCTGCCATGTGGTGACGCGTCCTGACACGTGCCATGGCCATGTTTCTGACACCGTCCTTGCGAGGTCGCGACTCGTGCCATGGCCACGCCCTGCCCATGTCCTGCGACGTCCCTAAACACGTGCCATGGCCACGCCCTGCCATGTCTTGACGCATGGCGTGTCCTGACGTGTCCTGATACGTACCATGTCCATCTCCGTGTAGCCATGTCCTGCAACGTCTTGACTCGCTGGCATGGCCATGCACTGCCATGTCCTGACGCGTCCTGACACGCTACCATGGCCATATCCTGCCATGTCCTGCCGACATCATGACTCGTGCAATGACCACGCCCTACCCATGTCCTGACGCGTCCTGAGCACGTGCCATGGCCATGTCTTGATACGTCCTACGAGGTCCCGACTTGTGCCATGGCCACGCCCTGCCGTGTCCTGCGACGTCCCGACTCGTGCCATGGCCAGGCCCTGCCATGTCTTGACGCGACCTGACACGTGCCATGGCCATCTCCTGACACGTCCTGCGACGTCCCGACTCGTGCCATGGCCACACCCTGCGATGTCCTGCGACGTCCCGACTCTTGCCCTGGCCACTCCCTGCTATTTCCTGACGCGTCTTCACAAGTGCCATGGCCATGTCCTGATGCGTCCCTACACGTGCCATGGCCATATCCTGCCATGTCCTGCGACGTCTTGACTCGTGGCATGGCCACGCCCTGCCAAGTCCTGACGCGTCCTGACACGTACCATGGCCATATCCATCCATGTCCATGTCATCCGACGTCCTAACGTTTGTCTCATGGCCGCACCCCGCCGCGTCCTACGCGACATCCTGACTCGTGCCATGGCCACACCCTGCCCACGTCTTGACGCGTGGCTTGGCCATGTCCTGACGGCGACGTCCTAACACGTACCAGATGGCCATATCCTGCCATGTCCTGACGCGTCCTGACACGTACCATGGCCATATCCTGCCATGTCCAGCGACATCTTGACTCGTACTATGGCCACGCCCTGCCATGTCCTTACGCGTCCTGACACGTGCAATGGCCATGTCCCGACACGTCCTGCAAGGTCCGGACTCGTGCCATGGCCACGCCCTGCCATGTCCTGCGACGTCCTGACTCGTGCCATGGCCACGCCCTGCCATGTCTTGGCACGTCCGGAGCACGTGCTATGTGGCAATCATGTGGCTCTGCGTCCGGACACGTGCCATGTCCATATCCTGATGCGTCCTGACACGTGCCATGGCCGTACCTGATGCATCCTTTGCGACGTTACTCCAAGGACTCGTGCCATGGCCACGCCCTGCCATGTCCTGAAGCGTCCTGACAAGTACCATGGCCATGTCCTGATGCGTCCTGACACGTGCCATGGCGCGACGCTGCCTGCCATGTAAGCTGCGACGTCCCGACTCCGTGCCATGGCCACGCCCTGCCCATGTCGCGTTCGACGCATTCGGACACGTGCTATGGCCATCTTCTTATTCGTCCTAACACGTGCCATGGCCAGAAATAGTCCTGCAGCATCCTGACACGTGCCATGGCCATGTCCTTTAGCGTATCCTGCGACGTCCCGACGTATAGGGAACGTGCCATGGCCACGATCTACCATGTCCTGCGACGTCCCGACTCGTGCCATGGCCACGACCTGCCATGTCCTGCCGCGTCCTGACACGTGCGATGGCCATGTCCTAGCGACGTCCTAACTTGTGCCATGACCACGCACTGCCACGTCCTGAGGCGTGCCATGGCCATGTCACTGCGACGTCCTGACTAGTGCCATGGCCACACCCTGCCATGCCCATGACGCGTCCTAACACATACCAATGGCCATATCCTGCCACCTGCAACGTCCTAACTTGTGCCTTGACCACGCCCTGCCATGTCCACGTCGTGGCTCGTGCCATGGCCATCATTCTAGCTGCAATGTCTTGACGCTCGTGCCATGGCCACTCCCTGCCTCGTCCTGACACGTGCCATGGCCATGTCCCGAAATATCCTGCGACGTCCTGACTCGTGCCATGGCCATGCCCTGCCATGTCCTTCGACGTCACGACTCGTGCCATTGCCACGCCCTGCTATGTCCTAACGCGTCTGTTGACAAGTGCCATCGCCATGTCTTGATGCGTCCCTGACACGTGCCATGGCCACTCCACTGCCATGTCCTGCGACGTCCCGACTCGTGCCATGGCCATCGCCCTTCCATGTCCTGACGCGTCCGGACACGTGCTATGGCTATCTGCCATGTCCGTGACGTCCGGACACGTGCGATGGCCATATCCTGATGCGTCCTGACACGTGCCATGGCCATATCCTGACGCGTGGCCTACGACGTCCCGACTCGTGCCTTGGCCACGCCCTGCCATGTTATCCTGCGACGTCCCGACTCGTGCCATGGTCACGCCCTGCCATGTCCTGTCGCGTCTTGACACGTGCCATGGCCATGTCCTGCCATGTTTTGGAACGTCCCGACTCGTGCCATCGCCACGCCTGCCTTGTCCTGCGACGTCCTGACCCGTGCTATGGCGTGAGCACGCCCTGCCATGTCCTGATGCGATCCTGACCCGTGCCATGGCCATGTCCAAATGCATGCGTCCTGACACGTTACCATGTGGCCATACATCCTGAACGTCCTGACATGTGCCATGGCCATGTCCTGACGCATCTTGTGGCACATACCATGGCCACGTCCTGACGCGTCCTGAGCACGTACCATGGCCATGTCCTGCCATGTCCTAGGACGTCCTAACTTGTACCCATGACCACGCCCTGCAACGTCCAGACGCGTACCATGGCCATGTCCCTGCGCACGTCCTGACTCGTGCCATGGCCAATCCCTGCCACGTCATGACACGTGCCATGGACATGTACTGACGCATCCTGACACCGCACAATGGCCTATCCTGCCATGTCCTGCGACGTCTTGTCCGGTGGCATGGCCACGCCCTGCCATGCTCCCGACGCGTCCTGACACGTGCCATGGCCATGTCCTGACACGGTCATGCGGCGTCCCGACTCGTGCCATGGCCACGCCCTACGACGGTCCCGACTCGTGCCATGGCAGCGCCCGCTAGATGTCCTGACGAATCCGGACACGGTGTCTATGGCTATGTCCATGCATCCATATTCATCCTGACACGTGCGATGGCCATACTCTGATGCGTCCTGACAAGTGCCATGGACATGTTCTGACGCATCCTGCGACGTCCCGACATCGTGCCTTGGCCACGCCCTGCCATGTCCTGCGACGTCCCGACTCGTGCCATCCGCCGCACGCCCTGCCATGTCCTACGACGTCCCGACTCGTGCCATGGCCACGCCCTGTCCATGTCTTGACGCGTCCTGACACGTGCTATTGCCACGTCCTGAATGCGTAGTGCGACGTCCTGACCTCGTGCCAATGGCCACGCCCCTGCCATGTCCTGATGCGTCCTGACACGTGCCATGGCCATGTCACGGTGCGTCCTGACAGGTGCCATGGCCTTGTACCTGAACGTCCTGACACGTGCCATGGCCATGTCCTAACGCGTCTTGACACGTACCATGGCCATGTCCTGTGACATCTTGACTCGTGCTATGGCCACGCCCTGCCATGTCGTGACGCGTCCTGACACGTGCCATGGCCATCAACTGACACGTCCTGCGAGGGCGCGACTCGGGCCATGGCCCCGCCCTGCCAGTGTCCTGCGACGTCCGGACCCGTGCCATGGCCACGCCCTGCCATGTCTTGACGGCATCCTGACGCGTGTCCTGATACGTACCATGTCCATATCCTGCCATGTGGCCTGCAACGTCAACCAATGACTCGTGGCATGGCCAGTGTCCCTGCCATGTCCTGACGCGTCCTGACACGTACCATGGCCATATTCTGCCATGTCCTGCGACATCAAGACTCGTGCAATGGCCACGCCCTGCCCTGGCCAGACGCGACCTGCCAAGGGCCATGGCCAAGTCTTGAAACGTCCTGCCAGGTCCCGACTTCGTGCCATGGCCACGCCCTGGCCCGTGTCCTGCGACGTCCCGACCCGTGCCATGGCCAGGCCCTGCCATGTCTTGACGCGACCTGACACGTGCCATGGCCATCTCCTGACGCACGTCCTGCCGACGTCCCGACTCAGTGCCATGGCCACACCCTGCCATGTCCTGCGAACGTCCCGACTCTCGTGCCATGGCCAACGCCCTGCAATGTCCTGACGCGTCTTCACAATTGCCATGGCCATGTCCTGATGCGTCCAGCTACTCGTGCCATGGCCACGCCCTGCCATGTCCTGCGACGTCCCGACTCGTGCCATGGCCACTCCCTTCCACGTCCTGACACGTCCTGACACGTGCCATGGCCATGTCCATCCATGTCCCATGTACGTGCGACGGGGTCACCCATGTGTCATGACCACACGCCGCCACGTCCTGCGACATCCTGACTTCGTGCCATGGCCACACCCTGCCACGTCTTGACGCGTGGCTTGGCCATGTCCTGACGCCCGTCCCCTAATTCACGTACCATGGCCATATCCTGCCATGTCCTGGCCAACGTCTTGACTCGTGCCATGGCGGTATGTCCTGCCATGTCTAGCGACATCTTGACTCGTTCTATGGCCACGCCCTGGGATGTTGGCTGACGCGTCTCCCTGACACCCGTGCCATGGCCATGTCCTGACACGTCCTGCGGAGGTCCTGACTCGTGCCATGGCCACCGCACTGCCATGTCCTGCCGACGTACCGACTTCGTGCCATGGCAGCGGCCACTGCCATGTAGCATGACGCGTCGGACACGTGCTATGGGCCATGTCCTTATGGCTCTGCGACGTCCGGACACGTGCCATGTCAGTATGGCATTGATGCGTCCTGACACGTGCCATGCGCCATGCATCCTGCCATGCATCCTGCCGACGTCCCGACTCGTGCCATGACCACGCCCTGCCATGTCCTGAAGCGTCTTGACAAGTACCATGGCCATGTCTTTGATGCGTTCCTGACACGTCGTGCCATGGCCATGCCCTGCCATGTCCTGCGACGTCCCGACTCGTGCCATGGCCACGCCCTTCCATGTCCTGACGCGTCCGCACACGTGCTATGGCCATGTCTTTATGCGTCCTAACACGTGCCATGGCCATATCCTGATGCGTCCTGACACGTGCCACGGCCATGTCCTCCTGATGTGTCCTGACATGTGCCATGGCCATGTCTAGACACGTCCTGCGACGTACCGACTCGTGCCATGGCCAAGCCCTGCCATGTCCTGCGATGTCCCAACTCGTGCCATGGCCACGCCCTGCTATGTCCTGACGCTTCTTGACTAGTGCCATGACCATGTCCTGATGCGTCCTGACACGTGCCACGGCCACGCCCTACCATGTCCTGCGACGTCCTGACTCGTGCCACGTCCACGTCCTTCCATGTCCTGACGCGTCCGGACATGTGATATGGCCATGTCCATATGCGTCCTGACACGTGCCATGGCCATATCCTGATGCGTCCCATGGCCATGTCCTGACGCATCCTGCGACGTCCGGACACGTGCCATGGCCACGCCATGCCATAGCTCCTGCGACGTGCCAAACTCGTGCCATGGCCACGCCCTGTCCATGTCCTGACGCGTCCGGACACGTGCTATGGCTATCTAGGTGTCCATATGCGTCCGGGCTAGCGTTGCGATGGCCATGTCCTGATGCGTCCCTGACACGTGCCATGGCCATGTCCTGACGCATCGCTGCGACGTCGTCCAGACTCGTGCCTTGGCCACGCCCACTGCCATGTCAGTGCGACGTCCCAGCCGACTCGTGCCATGGCCACGCCCTTAGGAACGTCCTGACGCGTCCGGACACGTGCGATGGCCATGTGGCTCCTTATGTCCTGGACACGTGCCATGGACATATCCTGATGCGTCCTGACACGTGCCATGGCCATGCCTGATGCATCCTGCGACGTCCCGACTCGTGCCATGGCCACGCCCTGCCATGTCCTGAGGCGTCCGGACAAGTGCCATGGCCATGTCTTGATACGTCCTGACACGTGCCATGGCCATGCCCTCCGACGTCCCGAATCGTGGCATGGCCACGCCCTTCCATGTCCTGACGCGTCCGGTCACGTGCTATGGTCTTCATGCGTCCTAACACGTGCCAGTATGTCCTCCTGATGCGTCCTGACACGTGCCATGGCCGTGGCGCTGCAGTCCGACGTGCCGCTCGTGCCATTGCCACGCACTGCCATGTCCTGAAGCGTCTTGACAAGTACCATGGCCATGTCCTCCTGATGCGTCCTGACATGTGCGATGGCCATGTCACTGCAGTGTCCTGACCCGACGTCCAGAATCGTGGCATGGCCGCGCCCTGCCGTCTCCTCGCCACGGTCCGGTCACGTGCTATGGTCTTCATGCGACACTAACACGTGCCATGTCCTCCTGATGCGTCCTGACACGTGCCATGGCAGTGTGGCGTGCGACCTGAAACGTGCCATGGCAGTGTCCTGACGCATCCTGCAGCGTGGCCGACTCGTGCCAGTGGCAGTGCCCTGCCATGTCCTGACGCGTCTTGACAAGTGCCATGGCCATGTCCTGATGCGTCCTGACACGTGCCATGGCGGCGCGCCCTGCCATGTCCTGCGACGTCCCGACTCGTGCCATGGCCACGCCCTTGCCAGGTGTCCTCGAGCGCGTCAGGACACGTGCTATGGCCATGTTCTTGTATCGTCCTAACACGTTGCCATGGCCAAGATGTCCTGATGCGTCCTGACACGTGCCATGGCCATGTCCTGACGTATCCTGCGGCGTCCTGAGCTCGTGCCATGGCCACGTACACCATGTCCTGCGACCGTCGCCGACTTCGTGCCATGGCGCACGCCCTGCCATGTCCTGCCGCGTCATTCTAGACACGTGCCATGGCCATGTCCTGCGACGTCTTAACTTGTGCCATGACCACGCCCTGCCACGTCCTGCGACGTCTTAACTTGTGCCATGACCACGCACTGCCAGCGTAGAGCGTGCCATGGCAGTGTCCTGCGACGTCCTGACTAAGTGGCTACGCAGCCATCCCTAGACGCGTCCTGACGCTCCGGTGAGGTGTCCTGGCCCGTGCCATGGCCAGACCATGTCCTGACGTTGGCCTTGACCATGACCTGCGCATGTCGTGACGCAGTGCCATGGCCATGTCCTGCGACGTCCCTGACTTTCGTGCCATGGCCACACCCTGCCACGTCCTGACCAGTGCCATGGCCATGTATCATGGACGCGTCCTGACACGTACCGTGGCCATATCCTGCCAAATCCTGCAACGTCCTAACTTGTGCCTTGACCTCGCCCTGCCACGTCGTGGAGCGTGCCATGGCCAGGTCCTGCAATATCCTGACTCGTGCCATGGCCACGCCCTGCCACGTCCTGACACGTGCCATGGCCGTGTCCCGATACGTCCTGCGACGTCCTGACTCAGGTGCCGTGGCCACGCCACTGCCATGTCAGCTTCAACCGTCCCGACTCGTGCCAGTTGCCACGCCCTGCTATGTCCTAACGCGTCCTTGACAAGTGCCATCGCGCAGTGTCTTGATGCGTCCCTACACGTGCCATGGCCACGCCCTGCCATGTCCTGCGAACGTCCCGACTCGTGCCATGGCCGCGCCCATGGGTGTCCTGACAGATCAGTCGGACACGTGCTATGGCTATCTTGGGTCCGTGTGCCACCTTGGACACGTGCGATGGCCATATAGTCCTGATGCGTCTTGACACGTGCCATGTGGCCATGTCCTGACAGCGTCCTGCGGCCGTTATCCCGACTCGTGCCCTGGCCACGCACTGCCATGTCCTGCGACGTCCCGACTTCGTGCCATGGGTCGCTTGAGCCCTGCCATCTCCTGTCGCGTCTTGACACGTGCCATGGCCATGTATGTCCTACCATGTTTGTTGCAACGTCCCGACTCGTGCCATGGCCACGCCCTGCCTTGTCCTGCGACGTCCCGACCCGAGCAAATGGCCACGCCCTGCCATGTCCTGATGCATCCTGACCCAGTGCCATGGGCCATGTATGACGATACGTCCTGCGACGTCCACACGTCCCATGGCCATGTATGCTGAACGTCCTAACACGTGCCATGGCCATGTGCCTGACGCATCTTGACTCGTACCATATGGCCACGCAATCCTGACGCGTCCTGACACGTACCATGGCCATATCCTGCCATGTCCTAGGACGTAGCCTCATTTGTTCCATGACCACGCCCTGCCGCGTCCAGACGTGTACCATGGCCATGTCCTGCGACGTCCTGACTCGTGTCATGGCCGCACACCCTGCCACGTCCTGACACGTGCCATGGCCATGGCCTGACACGTCCTAACACGCACAATGGCCTATCCTGCCATGTCTAGCGACATCTTGGCTCGTGCCATGGCCACAGCCCTGCCATGTCCTGACGCGTCCTGACATGTGCCATGGCCATGTGTGTCCTGACACGTCCTGCGAGGTCCGGACTCGTGCCATGGCCACGCTGCGCTGCCATGTCCTGCCGACGTCCTGAACTCGTGTCATGGACACGCCCTGCCATGTCTTGACGCGTCCTGACATGTGCTATGGCCATGTCCTGACACGTCCTTCGACGTCCCGACTCGTGCCATGGCCACGCCCTGCCATGTCCTGCGACGTCCCAACTCGTGCCATAGCCACGCCCTGCTACGTCTTGGCGCGTCTTGACAAGTGCGATGGCCAATGTCCTGATGCGTCCCTGACACGGTGCCATGGCCAGTGTTAACTTCCACGTCCAGACGCGTCCGGACCCGTGCTCTGGCCATGTCCTTATGCGTCCCTACACATACCATGGCCATATCCTGATGCGTCCTGCCACATGCCATGGCCATGTCCTGTCGCATCCTGCGGGTGACCCTGGCGGCGTCCGAGGACTCTCGTCCCATGGCCACGCCCTGCCATGTCCTGCGACGTCCCGACTCGTGCCATGGCCACGACCTGCGATGTCCTGAAGCGTCTTGACACGTGCCATTGCCATGTCCTGCCATCTCCTGCGACGGTCCTAACTTGTGCCATGGCCACTCCCTGCCCACGTCATCTGACGACGTCCCGTGCCATGGCCATGTCCTGTGACGCTCCTGACGCGTGCCATGGCCATGTCTTCGACGCGTCCAGACACGTACCATGGCCATATATCTTGCAATGTCCTGAGCCCGACGTCTTGACTCGTGCCATGGCCACGCCCTGCCATGTCATGACGCGTCCTGCCACTTGCCATGGCCATGTCCTGGGCGCACGTACCTGCGAGGTCCCGACTCGTGCCATGGCCACGCCCTGCCATGTCTTGCGACATCCCGAGTCGTGCCATGGCCACGCCCTGCCACATCCTGACGCGTCCTGACACGTACCATGGCCATATCCTGCCATGTCCTGCAATGTCCTAACATTTGCCATGACCACGCCCTGCCACGTCCTGACGCGTGCAGGGGCCATGAGCTGCGACGTCCTAACTCGTCCCATGGCCACGCCCTGCCATGACCTGCCACGTCCTGACGCGTGCCATGGCCATGTCTTGAAGCGTCCTGACACGTACCATGGCCATATCCTTCCATGTCCTGCGTCGTCGTGACTCGTGCCATGGCCATGCCATGCCATGTCCTGCCGAATCCTGACACGTGCCGTGGCCATGTCCTGCGACGTCCCGTGCTAACTGGTGCCATGGCCACGCCCTGCCACGTCCTGACGCCGTTGCCATGGCCATGTCTTGCGACGTCCTGACTCGTGCCATGGTCACGCATCTGCCACGTCCTGACGCATGCCATGGCCATGTCCTGACGCGTCCTGACACGTGCATTTGCCATATCCTGCCATGTCCTGATCCGTGCGCAGATTCCTTGCCTTTGTCACGTGAGATGCTTTGCCGTAACCGATTCCACAAACCAAGGTCGCTCCTTGCCGACACTCCAGCTGCCTTGTCTTTGCTGTTAGTTTGCCTAAGCCATATCACCACTTAGACACTCGCAACCAACCTCGCCCAACTAGTCCTTGTCACTGCTTCCGAGAGCCATGAACATGGGCAATGCGCGGCCTGACTCGTGCCACGCCACTTTGCCCTCCGACATCCGTCTTGTCAATAATTTGACGTCCGTCTTAACAATAATTTGAGTGACCATGGCCATATCCTGCCATGTCCTGGCCGCGTCCTAGCTTGTCATGGCTTGTGCCATGGCCAACATCGTGATGCGTGCCGTTAAATAGTAATTGCCATGTCCTGCGATGTCCTAACTCGTGCCATGGCCACACCCTGCCAAGTCCTGCAACGTACAGTTGCCATGGCCATGTCCTTACGAGTCTTGACATGTACCTTGGCCCTATGGCCTTGGGCCATGTCACTGCGACAGGTCTGACTCGTGGCATGGCAAAGCCCTGCCATGTCCAGACGCAGTCCTGACACGTGCCATGGCCATGTCCTGACAGGTAACTTCGAGGTCCCGATTGTGCCATGGCCACGCCCTGCCATGGCTCCTGCGACGTCCCGACTCGTGCCATGGCCAGACGCCCTGCCATGTCTGACGACGTTAGTCGCGTCCGCGTGCCATGGCCATGTCCTGACCGTCCTGCCGACGTCCTGACTCGTTCCATGGCCACGCCCTGCCATGTCCTGCAACGTTCCCGACTCGTGCCATGGCCGCGCCCTGCCATGTCCTGACGCGTCTTGACGGTAGCCATGGCCATGTCTTTATGCGTCCCTGACACGTGCACTGGCCACGCCCTGCCATGTCCTGCGACGGTCCCGACTCGTGCCATGGCCACGCCCTGCCATGTCCTGCGACGTCCCGAACTCCATGTGCCATGGCCACGCATTTAACAACGTCCTGACAAGCGTCCGGACACGTGCTATGGCTATGTCCTTATGCATCCGGGACACGTGACATGGCCATATCCTGATGCTCGTGCCCCTGACACGAATAGGCAATGGCCATAGCACGTGCCATGCATCCTGCGACGTCCCGACTCAGTTGCCATGGCAGCACGCCACTGCCATGTCTCTGAAGCGTCTTGACAAGTGCCATGGCCATGTTTTGATGCGCGTCCTGACACGTGCCATGGCCATGCCCTGCCATGTCCTGCGACGTCCCGACTCAGTGCCATGGCCACGCCCTTCTATGTTGCCCGACGCGTCCGGACACGTGCTATGGCCATGTCTTTATGCGTGCCCTAACACGTGCCATGTCCTGACCTGATGCGTCGCTGACGTGCGATGGCAATGGCCATGTCCTCGTGATGCTTCCTGAAAACGTGGCCATGGCCATGTCCTGATGCGTCCCTACCCTGCCATGTCCATGCCCTTCCATGTCCTGCGACGTTCCGACTAATGCCATGGCAGTATGCCCATACCATGTCGTGACGCATCTTGACAAGTGCCTTGGCCATGTCCTGATGCGGATCTTGACACGTGCCATGGCCACGCCCTGCCATGTCCTGCGACGTCCCGACTCGTGCCATGGCGCACGCCCTTCCATGTCCTGACGCGTCCAGGACACGTGCTATGGCCATGTTCTGATGCGTCCTGACACGTGCCATGGCCATATCCTGCCATGTGGCTCTGCGACGTCCTGACACGTGCCATGGCCATGTCCTGAACGTGGCTGCGACGCGTCCAGACTTGTGCCATGGCCACGATGTGCCAGGTCCTGCGGGGGCCCGACTCGTGCCATGGCGACGCCCTGCCATGTCTGGCCGCCGGTAGCCTGACACGTGCCATGGCCATGGTCCTGCGACGTCCTAACTCGTGCCATGGCCAGGCGCCCTGCCATGCGACGTCCTGACACGTGCCATGGCCATGTACTGCGAACGTCCTGACTGGTGCCATGGCCACACCCTGCCATGTCCTGACGCGTCCTGACACGGATCCAAGTGGCCATATCCTGCGAGGTTAGCAACGTTCTAACTTGTGCCATGAACACGACCATCTGCCCACATCGTTGCGCGTGCCATGGCCATGTAGCTGCCGATGTCCTGACTCGTGCCATGGTCACACCCTGCCACGTCCTGACGCGTTGCCATGGCCATATTCTGACGCGTCCTGACATGTTCCATGGCCATATAGCGCCATGTCCTGCGACGTCTTGACTCGTGGCATGGCCACGCATACCATGTCCTGACGCGTCCTGACACGTGCCATGGCCATGTCCCGATACGGTCCCGCAACGTCCTGAGCTCGTGCCATGGCCACGCCCTGCCATGTCCTGCAACGTGCCGACTCGTGACATAGCCACACCCTGCTATATATTAACGCGTCTTGACAAGTGCCATCGCCATGTCTTGATGCGTCCCTGACACGTGCCATGGCCACGCCCTGCCTCCTGCGGCGTGCCGACTCGTGCCATGGCCACGCCCTTCCATGTCCTGACGCGTCCGGACACGTGTAATGGCTATGTCAATCTGCCATGTCCTGAGCACGTGCGATGGCCATATTCTGATACGTCCTGACACTCCCAGTGGCCATGTCCTGACGCATACCTGCGACGTCCCGACTCGTGCCTTGGCCACGCCCTGCCATGTCCTGACGACGTCCCGACTGATGCCATGGCCATGCCCTGCCATGTCCTACGACGTGCCCGACTCGTGCCATGGCCACGCCCTGCCATGTCTTGACGCGTCCTGACACGTGCCATGGCCGCGTCCTGGTGCGTCATAGTCGGAACGTCCCGACCCGGGTGGCAATGGCCACGCCCTGCCATGTCCTGATGCGCAACCTGACACGTGCCATGGCCATGTCACGCGTAACGACGTCCTGACACGTGCAATGGCCTTGTCCTGAACGTCCTGACACGTGCCATGGCCATGTCCTGTCACGCAGCATCTTGACACGTACCATGGCCACGTCCTGGCTCCTGACGCGTCCATTGACACGTAGCAATGGCCGTATTAACCCCCTGTCCTCAAGATTTCCTTAACTTATTCCATGACCGCGTCCTAGACAGCGTGCGAGACGCGTACCATGGCCATGTCCCTGCGACGTCCTGACTTACGTGTCATGGCCAAACCCTGCCACGTCCTGACGCGTGCCATGGCCATGTCCTGACGCGTACCTGACACGCGCGGATGGCCATATCCTGACCATGTCCTGCGACGTCTTGATCTGGTGCCATGGCCACGCCCTGCCATGTCCCGCCGAGTCCTTACACGTGCCATGGCCGTGTCTAAACACGAGTTCATGCGACGTCCCGACTTGTGCCATAGCCACGCCCTGCCATGTCTTGACGTGTACTGACACGTGCCATGGCCATGTCCTGATATGTCCTGCGACGTCCTAGCACTCGTTCCATGGCCACGCCCTGCCATGTCCTGCCCAACATCCCGACTCGTGCCATGGCCACGCCCTGCCATGTCCTGACGCGTCTTTGACAAGTGCCATGGCCATGTCTTGATGCGTCCCTACACGTGCCATGGCCACGCCCTGCCATGTAGACTGCGATGTCCCGACTCGTGCCATGGCCACGCCCGTGCCATGTCCTGCGACGTCCCGACTCCTGCCAATGGCCACGCTCAGCAACGTCCTGACGCGCCACCACACCGGACACGTGCTATGGCCATGTCCTCTATGCGCTCCGGACACGTGCCATGGCCATATCCTGCCATGTCGTGTGCCCTGACACGTGCAATGGCCGTGCACAATGCCATGCATCCTGCGTAGCGTCCTGACTCGTGCCATGGCCACGGCCCGTGTTGCCATGTCCTGAAGCGTCTTGACAAGTCCCATGGCCATGTCTCGTGCGGCATGCGTCCTGACACGTGCCATGGCCATGCCCTGCCATGTCCTGCGACGTCCCGACTCGTGCCATGGCCACGCCCTTCTATGTCCCGACGCGTCCCGGACACGGTGCTATGGCCATGTCTTTATGCGTCCTAACACGTGCCATGTCCATCCTGATGCGTCCTGACACGTGCAATGGCCATGTCCTCCTGATGCGTCCTGAAACGTGCCATTGCCATGTCCTGATGCGTCCGGTCCTACCCTGCCATAGTCCATGCCCTTCCATGTCCTGCGACGTTGCCGGACTCATGCCATGGCCATGCACTGCCCCATGTCCTGACGCGTCTTGACAGTGCCTTGGCCATGTCCTGCCATGCGCCTTAGGCACACGTGCCATGGCCACGCCCTGCCATGTCCTGCGACGTCCCGACTCGTGCCATGGCCACGCACTTCCAGTGTCCTGACGCGTCGCGACACGTGCTATGGCCATGCTTGGCCTTGCGTCGTGACACGTGCCATGGCCATATCTTTATGCGTCCTGAAACGTGCCATTGCCATGTCCTGACGCTCCCTGCGACGTCCCGACTCGTGCCATGGCCACGATCTACCATGTCCTGTGACGTCACGACTCGTGCCTTGGCAAAGCCCTGCCATGTCCTGGCGCCGTCCTGACACGTGCCATGGCCATGGTCACTGCGACGTCCTAACTTGTGCCATGGCACTCGCCCTGCCACGTCCTGACGCGTGCCATGGCCATGCCCTGCGACGTCCTGACTAGTGCCATGGCCACACCTTGCCATGTCCTGACGCGTCACTCGAGCACGTATCCAATGGCCGTATAGCACGACGTCCTGCAACGTCCTAACTTGTGCCATGAACAGGCCACTGCCACGTCGTTGCGCGTGCCATGGCCATGTACTGCGATGTCCTGACTCGTGCCATGGCCACGCATCCCATCCTGACGCGTGCCATGTCCATATCTGACGCGTGCCATGGCCATATTCTGACGCGTCCTGACATGGCCATATCACGGCCATCTCCTGCGACGTCCTGCGACGTCTTGACTCGTGGCATGGCCACGCCCTTACCATGTCCTGACGCGTGCTGGCATCGTGCCATGGCCATGTACCGATGCCACGTCCTGCAACGTCCTGACTCGTGCCATGGCCACCGCCCTGCAATGTCCTTAGACGTCCCGACTCGTGCCATGGCCACGCCCTGCTATGTCTTAACGCGTCTTGACAAGTGCCATCGCCATGTCTTCATGCGTCCCTACACGTGCCATGGCCACGCCCTACTGCGACGTCCCGACTCGTGCCATGGCCACCCCCTTCCATGTCCTGACGCGTCCGGAGCACGTGCAATGGCTATGTCCATATTCATATTCATCCTGACACGTGCGATGGCCATCCTCGTGATGCGTCCTGACACGTGCCATGGCCATGTCCTGACGCATCCTGCGACGTCCCGACTCGTGCCTTGGCCACGCCCTGCCATGTCCTTGTACAGGCATCGTCCCGACTCGATGCCATGGCCACGCCCTGCCATGTCCTACGACGTCCCGACTCGTGCCATGGCCACGCCCCTGCCATGTCTTGACGCGTCCTGACACGTGCCATGGCCGCGTCCTGATGCCATGTGATGCGACGTCCCGACCCGTGCAATGGCCACGCCCTGCCATGTCCTGATGCGTCCTGACACGTGCCATGGCCACGTCAGCACGTCCTGACACGTGCCATATGGCCATATCCTGCCCTGTCCTAGGATTTCCTAACTTATTCCAGTTGACCACGTCCTGCCACAGATCCAGACGCGTACCATGGCCATGTCCTGCGACGTCCTGACTCGTGTCATGGCCAAACCCTGCCCACGTCCTGACGCGTCCTGACGCGTGCCATGGCCATGTCCTGATGTGTCCTGACGCGCACAATGGCCATTCCCTGCCCATGTCCTCCAGCAGACGTCTTGATTGGTGCCATGGCCACGCCCTGCCATGCTCCCGACGCGTCCTGACACGTGCCATGGCCATGTCCTGACACGTCATGCGACGTCCCGAGACTTGCCATGGCCACGCTCTGCCATGTCCCGACGCGTCTTGACAAGTGCCACGGCCATGTCACTGATACCGTCCCGACTCGTGCCATGGCCACGCCCATTTCCATGTCCTGACGACGTCGGACACGGGTGCTATGGCCATGTGGCTCTGCGTCCTGACACGTGCCATGGCCATGGCTCCTTATGCGTCCTGACACGTGCCATGGCCATGTCCTGACACATCCTGTGACGTCCCAACTCGTGCCACGGCCACGCCCTGCCATGTCCTGCGACGTCGCACTGCATGCCATGGCCACGCCCTGCCCATGTCCTGCCGCGTCCTGACACGTGTCATGTGGCCATGTCACTGACGACGTGACCTAACTTGTGCCATGACCACGCCCTGCCACGTCGTGCGACATCTTGCGTGCCATGGCCACGCCCTACCATGTGCCTGACGCGTCCTGACACGTGCCATGGCCATGTCCCGATACGTCCCTGCAACGTCCTGACATCGTGCCATGGCCACGCCCTGCCATGTCCTTCAACGTCCCGACTCGTGCCATGGCCACGCCCTGCTATGTCTTAACGCGTCTTGACAGGTGCCATCAGCCATGTCTTGATGCGTTCCTGACACGTGCCATGGCCACGCCCTGCGACGTCCCGGACTCGTGCCATGGTCACGCCCTTCCATGTCCTGTCCTGACGCGACTCGGACACGTGCTATGGCTATGTCATCCTTGACTCGTCCTGACACGCGCGATGGCCATGTCTCTGATGCGTCCTGACACGTGCCATGGCCATGTCCTAGCGCATCCTGCGATGTCCCGACTCGTGCCTTGGCCACGCCCTGCCATGTCCTGCGACGTCTCGACTCAGTGCCATGGCCACGCCCTGCCATGTCCTGACGACGTCCCGACTCGTGCCATGGCGCACGCCCTGCCATGTCTTGACGCGTCCTGACATCGTCGTGCCATGGCCACGTCCTGATGCGTGATGCGACGTCCCGACCCGGTGCAATGGCCTGACGCCCTGCACCATGTCCTGGTGCGTCCTGACACGTGCCATGGCCATGTGCACGATGCGGAGCCTGACACGTGCCATGGCCACGTCCTGCATAATGCGTAATGCCGACGTCCGCGACCCGTGCAATGGCCACGCCCTGCCATGTCCTGATGCGTCCTGACACGTGCCATGGCCATGTCCTGCGATGCGCGTCCTGACACGTGCCATGGCCTTGTCAACATCATCCTGAACGTCCACGACCATGTCGTGCCGCTTTGGCACATGTCCTAACGGCATCTTGACACGTACCATGGCCGCGTGAGGCGTCCTGACACGTACAATGGCCGTGTCTATCCTGCCCCTGTGCTAGGATTTCCTAACTTCTGCCATGACCACGCCCTGCCACGTCCAGACGCGTACCACGGCCATGTCCTGTCCGACGTCCTGACTCGTGTCATGGCCAAACCCTGCCACGTCGCTGACTCGTGGCATGGCCATGTCCTGACGCGTCCTGACATCGCACAATGGCCATATCCTGCCATAGTCCTGCGACGTCTTGATTGGTGCCATGGCCACGCCCTGCCATGTTGCCCGACGCGTCCTGACACGTGCCATGGCCATGTCCTGACACGTAATGCGACGTCCCGAGACTCTTGCCATGGCCATGCCCTGCCAGTGTCCCGACGCGTCTTGACTAGTTCCATGGCCATGTCCTGATACGTCCCGACTCGTGCCATGGCCACGCCCTGCCATGTCCTGACGCGTCCGGACACGGGCTATGGCCATGTGGCTCTTATGCGTCCTGACACGTGCCATGGCCATGTCTCTATGCGTCCTGACACGTGCCATGGCCATGTCCTGACACGTCCTGCAACGTCCCGACTCGTGCCATGGCCACGCCCTGCCATGTCCTGCGACGTCCAGACTCGTGCCATGGCCACGCCCTGCCATGTCCTGCCACGTCCTGACTCGTGCCATGGCCATGACCTGGCGACGACATCCCTAACTTGTGCCATGACCACGCCCTGCCACGTCGGGATGCGAGCCCTGGCCATGTCTTACGCTGTCCTGACTCGTGCCATGGCCACACCCTGCCACGTCCTGACGCGTGCCATGTCCATTTCCTGACGCGTCCTGACACGTACCATGGCCATATCCGCCATGTCCTGCCGACGTCTTGACTCGTGGCATGGCGCACGCCCTTCCAGTGTCCTGACGCGTCCTGAGACGTGCCATGGCCATGTCCTGACACATAGCGGATCGACGTCCCGTCGTGCCATGCCACGTCCTGCCTGCAGTGCCATGGCCACGCCCTGCCATGTTATGCAACGTCCCGACTAGTTCCCTGGCCACGCCCTGCCATGTCCTGCCGCGTCCTGACACGTTGCCATGTACAGTTAGGCCCGACGTCATGACTTCTGCCATCTAGCCACGCCCTGAGCGTCACGTCATGACGCGGTCCCATGGCCATGTCCTGCGACGTTCTGACTCGTGCCATGGCCACGCCCTGCCACGTCCTGACGCGTGCCATGGACATGTCCAGCGTCCAGCGTCCAGACACGTACCATGGCCATATCCTGCCATGTCTTGCGACAGTCTTGCCTCGTGCCATGGTAACGCCCTTCCATGTCCTGACGCGTCCTGGCATGTACCATGGCCGTATATCCTACCACGTCCTGCGAACATCCTGACGTCGTGCCATGGCCACACCCTGCCACGTCCTGACGCGTGCCATGGCCGTGTCCATGACGCGACCTGACACGTACCAGTGGCCATATCCTTCCATGTCCTGCGACGTCTTGACTCGTGGCATGGCCACGCCCTGCTATGTCCTGACGCGTCCTGACACGGTACCATGGCCATATAGCCTGCCATGTCCTGTGACATCTTGACTCGTGCTATGGCCACGCCCTGCCATGTCGTGATGCGGTCGGGTGACAGGTGGCCATGTTGGCCGTGTACCACGTCGTTCCTGCGAGGTCGCGACTCGTGCCATGGCCACGCCCTGCCATGTTCTGCGACGTCCCGAGCTCGTGCCATGGCCACAGCCCTGCCATGCTCTTGACGCCGTCTAGACACCGTGCCATGGCCATGTCGGCTGACACGTGTCCTGCGAACGTGCCGACTCGTGCCATGGCCACGCCCTGCATGTCCTGCGACGTACCGACTCGTGCCATTGCCACGCCTTGCGGAATGTGTTGACGCGTCTTGACAAGTGCCATGGCCATGTCCTGATGCGTACCCTGCACGTGCCATGGCCACACTCTGCCATGTCCTGAGATTACTACGTACCGGCTCGTGCCATGGTCACGCCCTTCCAAGTCCTGACGCGTCCTGGACACAGTGCTATACCCAGTGACCTTATGTGTCCTGACAAATCGCCCTGCCATGGCCATATCTTGATGCGTCCTGACACGGTGCCATGGCCCGTGTCCTGAACGCATCCTGCGACGCGCCCGGACTTCGTGCCATGGCCATGCTTCCTGCCATGTCCGACGATGTCATTAACTTGTGCCATGACCACGCCCTGCTACATGGCCTGACATGCGTGCCATTGCCATGTCCTGCGACGTCCTGAGAGGCAGCTGCCATGGCCACACCCTGCCACGTCCTGTCATCGAGTGCCATGGCCAGTGGCTCCTGACGCGACATCGACTGACATGTACCATGGCCATATCCTGCAATGTCCTGCGACGTCTTGTCTCGTGGCATGGCTACGGCCTCGGCCATGTCCTACGACGCGTCGTAATACGTACCATGTCCATATCCTGCCATGTCCTACGACGTCTTGACTCGTGGCATGGCCGTGCCCTGCCATGTCTTGACGCGTCCTGACACGTTTGCCATGGCCATATCCTGCCATGTCACTGCGTCGTCTTGAGACTCGTGCTATGGCCGCGACCTCCCGTGTCCTTCCGGCGTCCTGACACGTGCCATGGCCATGTATTGATACATCCTGCGAGGTCCCGACTCGTGCCATGGCCACGCCCTGCCGTGTCCTGCGACGTCCCGGCTCGTGCCATGGCCTCGCCCTGGCATGTCTTGACGCGTCCTGGCACGAACGTGGCGCTGGCCATGTCCTGACATGTCACTGCGACGTCCCGACTCGTGCCAGTGGCCACGCCCTGCTATGTCCTGACGCGTCTTCACAAGTACCATCGCCATGTCCTGGTGGAGTCCCTACACGTGCCATGGCCACTCTGCCCCCATGTTGCTGGACGGGACGTTCCCGACTTGTGCCATGGCCACCCTGACCTGCAGGAGTCGCTAACGCGTCCTGAGACATTTCCCATGGCCATATCCTGCCATGTGTCAGTGCAACGTACTAACTTGTGTTATGGCACACGTCCTGCGATATGCCTGACTCGTGCCATGGCCATAGCCACTGCCACGTCTTGACGCGTGCCATGGCCATGTCCTGACGCGTCATACGCACTGGTACCATGGGGCCGTGGCCCGTGCGGCGTCCGATGTTCTTGACTCGTGGCAGATGGACGGAGCGGCCACCCCATGTCCTTCACGACGTCCTGACGCGCGACCATGGCCATGTCTCCTACCATACTTCCTCGCGACATCATTCGTACTATGGCCACGCCCTGCCAGATGTCCTCGATGCGTTCCTGACACGTGCCATGGCCATGTCCTGGACACGTCCTGCGAGGTCCGGACTCGTGCCATGGCCACGCCACTGCCATGTCCTGCGACGTCCTGACTCGTGCCATGGCCACGCTCTGCCATGTTTGACGCGTCCTGACACGTGCCATGGCCATGTCCTGACACTTCCTGCGGACGTCCCGTCTCGTGCCGATGGCCACGCCCTGCCATGTCCAGCGACGTCCCGACGCTCGTGCCATTTCCATGCCTTGCTATGTCTCCTTGACGCGTGTCGACAAGTGCCATGGCCATGTAGTCCTGATGCGGCCCTACACGTGCCACGGCCATATCCTGACGCGCCCGGACACGTGCTATGGCCATGTCAGCTTATGCGTTTCCTCTAACACGTGCCATGGCCATATCCTGATGCGTCCTATCCCGTGCCATGGCCGATTTCCTGTCGCATCCTGCGACGTCCCGAACTCGATCCATGGCCACGCCCTGCCAGTGTCCCTGGCGACATCCCGACTCGTGCCATGGGCACGCCCTGCCATGTCCTGAGCGCGGTCTTAACACTTCGTGCCATGGCCATCTAGTCCTGCCAGTGTCCTGAGCTCGATGTTCTAACTTGTGCCATGACCACTGACTGCCTCGTCCCGACGCGTGCCACAGCCACGTCCTGCGACGTCCTGACGCGTGCCATGGCCATGTCCTGCGACGTCCTGACGCGTGCCATGGCCATGTCCTGGCGCGTCCGGACACGTACCATGGCCATGTGTCTGCAATGTCTTGCGAATGTCTTGACTCGTGCCATGGCCACGCACTGCCATGTCATGACGCGGTTTCCTGACATGTGCCATAGGCCATGTGGTCGACACGTCCTGTGAGGTCCCGACCTCGTGCCATGGCCACGCCATGGCCATGTTCTTGCGACGTCCCGACTCGTGCCATGGCCACGCCCTGGCCACGTCCTGACGCGTCCTTGACACGTACCATGGCCATATCCTGCCATGTCCTGCAACGTCCTAACTTGTGCCATGACCACGCCCTGCCCACGTCCTGGCGCGTGCCATGGCTATGTCCTGCGACGTCCTGACTCGTGCCATGGCCACACCCTGCCACGTCCTCCACGCGTAGCCATGGCCAGTGACTTTGACGCGTCTCTGACACGTACCATGGCCATATCCTTCCATGTCCTCTACAATGTCTTCACGACTCATGCCATGGCCACGCCCTGCCAGTGGCCATGTCCAGCGACGTCCTAAGTTGTGCCATGAGCCACACGCCTGCCACCATCCTGACGCGTGCCATGGCCATGTCCTGCCGACGCGTCCTGACTCGTGCCATGGTCGCACCATGTTTTGCCACGTCCTGACGCAGTACCATGGCCATGTCCAGACGTGTCCTGTCAGTGCCATTGCCATATCCTGCCATGTCCTGTAGCGTCCGCGCGCAGATGCCTTTGTCAAGTGCCATGTTTTTGCCATCATCGATGTCTTGCCCAGCAAACCAAGCCGCCTTTGCCGACACTCCAGCTGCCTTGTCTTTGCTGCATTGCCTAAGTTCAACTACCACTTCAGACACACGCCCAGCCATTGTACATTGCTTGTCACTTGCTTCACCGAAGACATGTCAAGGGGCAATGCACATGCCCTTGACACGCGTTCTAACCTACATCCGTAATGTCAATAATTGGTGTCTAACACATGGCCATATCCTGCCATGTAACCTGCAATGTCCTAACTTGTGCCATGACCGCGGCCACCACGCGTCGTCATGCGTGCCGTCGCCATGTCCTGCGAAGTCCTGACCTCGTTCCATGGCCACGCCCTGCCACGTCCTGACGCGTGCCATGGCCATGGTCCTGACGAGTTATGACCCGTACCATTTGGCCATATACTGCCATGTCCTGCAACGTCTTGAATTGTGGCATGGCAAAGCCCTTGCCGTGTCCTGACGCGTCCTGACACGTGCAGTGGCCATGTCCATGTAACACGTATCTTTCGAGGATCCCTACTGTGCCATGGCCACGCCCTGCCATGTCCTGCGGCAGCGTCCCGACTCGTGCCATGGCCAGTAGCATGCCATGTCCTTGACGCGTCCTGACACGTGCCATGGCCTGCCATGTCCTCGTACGACATGCGACGTCCTGACTCAACATGAGATGGCCACGCCCTGCCATGTCCTGACGTGTGGCTGCCCGACGTCCCGACTCGTGCCATGGCCACTCGCCTGCCATGGCCACGCCCCCTGCCAATGTCCTCGCGCCGCCTTGACACCGTGCCATGGCCATGTCCTGCCATGTCCTGCAACGTGGCCTAACTTGTGCCATGGCCAGGGCCTGTTCCCCACGTCCTGCACAGTATGTGGCCAATGGCCATGCTGCTGCGACGTCCTGACGCGTGCCATGGCAATATCCTGACAGTATCCAGACACGTACCATGGACATATCTTGCAAATGTCTTGGGACGTCTTGACTCGTGCCATGGCAAGCGCACGCCCTGCCAATGTCATGAAGCGTCCTGACACGTGCCATGGCCATGTCCTGACGCGTAAGGTCCTGCGAGGTCCCGACCTCGTGCCCATGGCCACGCATTCCCATGTCTCTGCGACAAGATCTCGACTCGAGTGCCATGGCCACGCCCTACCACGTCCTGAGGCGTCCTGACACGTTCCATGGCCATATCCTGCCATGTCCTGTAACGTCCTAACTCTGTGCCGTGACCACGGCGTCTGCCACGTCCTGATCGCGTGCCATGGCCATGTACCTTCGACGTCCTGGACTCGTGCAGTGGCCACGCCCTGCCACCATCCTGACGCGTAGCCATGGCAGTGTCTTAACGACACCTAGCCTGACACGTCCCATGGCCATATGGCCCAATGCACTGCGACAGTCTTCGACGTACAAGTGGCCATGAGCCACGCCCTGCCATGTCTGCTCCGCGTCCTGGCAAGTGCCATGGCCATGTCATGCGATGTCCTCTAACTTGTGCCATGACCACGCCCCTGCCACGTCCTGACGCGTGCCATGGCCATGTCCTGCGACGTCCTGACTCGTGCCATGGTCACACCTTGCCCACGTCCTGACGCGTGCCAGTGGCCATGTAGCTGACGCGTCCTGACACGTACCATTGCCATATCCTGCCATGTCCTGATCCGTGCGCATGCCTTGTGGGTCAAGTGCCATGCTTTGCCATAGCCGATGCCCACAAACCAAGGCCGCCCTTGCTGGCACTGCAGTTAGCCTTGTCTTTGCTGCATTGCCTAAGCCTGTCACCGACTTGGACACTCTCTCCAGCCTTGTACATTTCTTGTCACTGCTTAAGGAAGACATGTCCAAGGGACGATGCCAGTTTCCCTTGACACGAATTCTGCCCGGCATCCGTCTTGCGGTGAACTAATTGGGATCTGACCCATGGCCATATCCTGCCATGTCCTGCAACGTTCTAACTTGTGCCATGACCGTGCCCTACCGCGTCGTGATGCGTGCCATGGCCATGTCCTGCGATGTCCTGGTCGGTGCCACGGCCACACCCTGCCACGTCCTGACGCGTGCCATGGCCATGTCCTGACGAGTCGTGACACGTATCTTGGCCATATCCTGCCATGTCCTGCGACGTCTTGACTCATGGCATGGCAAAGCCCTGCCATGTCCTGACGCGTCCTTACACGTGCCATGGCCATCTCCTGACACGTCCTTCGAGGTCCCGACTGTGCCATGGCCACGCTCTGCCATGTCCTACGACGTCCTGACTCGTGCCATGGCCACGCCCTGCCATGTCTTGACGCGTCCAAACACGTGCCATGGCCATGTCCTAATACGTCCTGCGACGACGTCCTGACTCGTTCCTTGGCCACGTCCTGCCATGTCCTGCTACGTCCTGACTCGTGCCATGGCCACGCCCTGCCATGTCCTGACGCGTCTTGACACGTGCCATGGCCATGTCTGCCGACCATGTCCTACGACGTC